>VYZU01070907.1:0-100039 GCA_013401355.1 Ceyx cyanopectus
TTTAGTTTTGGGGTTTTTTTTTCATCTGTGACTGCCAAAAGACAGCAGGGGAGAAGCGTTTGTGGGTCTGGGGCTAAAGCATTGCAAAAGAACAGTTCTGTTAAACCCTTTAACCAATTTTTGCTAATCATCTGCATCTCCCATTGTCTTCAGTGGTTATTATGGGTGCTGAAGAGCTTCTGGAAGTCCCAGGCCCTAGTTACTGTTCATTCAAATTAATGCAATTTAGTCCTTGAAGCTTCTTATTGGGAAAGCTTTTGAGAAGAAGGATGATTATGTGAAAGGGAGGCTCTTAGCTCCCTTCATGAGTGTTCTGTGCCCTTTCAAAGTGAGACAAAGACTCAGAATGATCCACTTGACAGAGTGGCAGTGTAGTTTGATGTTAGATATGTTTCCTCTGTCAGAGATTGTGAGCCATAGTTTGCTGCCTTTGGCATTAATCCACAGTAATCTTCCTGGCTCCAAAGGAATTATTCCAAAGATTTCCTGGTGTAACCAAGAACAGAAACTGTGCCAGCTGCAAAGGTCATAAAATCAGTACCGTGAGTCAGAGCTGGTGTAATGGAAAAGATGGTGCATTTTGAGGTGCCAGAAGAATAAGTGGATGAGCCTCTAGGCTCCAAAAAGGGTTGTCTACCCTGGCATGCTGACATCACGTTGGGCCAATAGGCACCAGTCTCACTAATGCAAGTAGGTCTCAGTCCACTGCAAATGACCTTGCTCTTCTTGTGTCTTCTCATTGCATCTTGACATCCATTTTCATTTCCTATGTTCTGTCATTTAAATCTCCCAAGGGCCACATGATGTCTGAACCATTTTCAGCATGAGACTTGGAGCTATAACATCTGTTGGAGAGATGATGCTTTCCTTCAGCAAACATCCCCAAGGAAGTTTTCCTGGTCAAAGCTCCAGTGGAAACTGTGGCCTTCAACTGTATTCTATAGAACTGGATGCAATTCAGATGAAATCCAAAATAAAGCTCCAGACTTCACTGGAGTGTATTCACACTCTTTTAAAATGTGAAACTCCACTGGAGAAACACAGGGTAGCTGCTGTTTCCTTCATTGCCCCTTCTTTGGGGGATCTGACCAGCAGAACTCAATCTGTGCAAGCTCAGCCCAGGGATGCTGCTGCTGTCTCTGGCCAACATCCATTCTCCATCTCCTCTCATGTTCCTCTTGCTCCAATGTGAAGAGTGGTATTTGTCTGCAGGAATCTAGCTTTTCTTCTGCCCCATAATGAGAAGTCTAGATCTCCAGCTGCTTCTTTTTGTTCTGGTTCTTGGGTTTGCTGCAGTGATGTCTTTGGGCTGCACTGCTCAGATGAGTGATGAAAGCACTGGTTAGCATACCACACATGCCCCCAAACCAGGCTGATAGGACCACTTCACGTTCTGGCAAGAAGGTGAGGACATTTGATATGTTGGTGGAGAATGCCGCAGTGAACAGCCTCCCATATTTCTCAGGGAACATTTTACCTCCTATTACTAGACATCCTGTCTGGGGTATTATTTTTTGTGGGGCTGGCTTGCAGTGCCCATGCAGAGAGCTCATATTTGATCTGAGGGTAAAACTGAAATAAGTAGGCAGTAGTTCTCTTATTAAGTCCTTTCCTGCTATAGATTATCCTCTTCAGACTCTCCAGACAGTCTCTTGAGAGTGGTTCAATTTTATTTCAATATGCTGGAAATAAGCTGAAATGAATATACATTGACAAATCACAATTGTTTTCTGGTTTATTTTTTTTTCCTGGGAGATGGTATATTTATTCCAGTCACACTTTTTTTTTTTTCCCCCCCCTTTCTATATCTGTTATGGCTGACTTCCATTTGTTTGCTACTCTTGAGTCTTAGCAGGAAGGACAACAATTGGTGGCCTGGGAAATATAAACCCAAATGCCTTTGAGTTATGTGTGCACATCTGGAACTGGGGTTTGATTCTGCACCACTGTATCCATGAGTGCTGGGCTGGTGGAGGGGACAGGACTGATAAGATGGCAAACATCTGTTCTTTCACAGTGACTGACCAAGGAGGGATTAAAATCCCTGGCAATTTGGAAAGAGTGGACAGGAATCCCTGGGATTGGCCACTGATACATCTTTGGTTGCATGGAACTGCCATTGCAAACAAGATCTAGAGAGTGCCCAGCTTGATGGCTTGAAATGATGCTGTAAGAACATGTCAGCAGTTAACCATGGGGAAATCCTCTTCCATATCATGCCTCATCTTGACTTCAGACAGATATCAGCATGAACATTAGAACCTGGCATTTAATGAGCCTTTTGAGCTCGTTACCATGAGCTCTGGAAAACCTTGGTTTATAATGCTCTAAATAATTTGCTTAGGGGTTGGATGCTTTGATGGAGAAGATTCCTGGTTATAAACCGTGTGTCTTCAAAGAGACTTTGAACAGGGGTTTTTATCTGGCAGTTGCACTTACTATGCATTGGCTGGTACCTTAGGAAACTTTGAGTTTACTCATGAAAATACACTGAAAATTTTTAGTCTCTTAAAGCATAGTGATAAGCAAGAAAATGAACTGGATGTCACTCTGAGAAGGTCTAAGTTTGTAATTTTTCCACAGTTTTTATTAGTTTTCAGACAAGGTTTTCAGCTCTGAGATTATAAGAACTTATTGAATTTTCTCCTTTTAATTCTTGGCTAGAAAATAATTTGTGGCATAAATGATCTTATGGAACTCCTGAATGTCACGGTGAGGGTATCACTTGTCCAGGGAAGATGTCATGAGGTAAAAGCAGATCAGGTTTGCCTATTCTGCCAAGCAGGGGTCTGATTTAGTTGGAAATGCTCAGGAAATACAGGAAGGATTCACTCATAAGGCCTGATCTGTAGGGCTGGAGTTATGTGCTCTAAAGAGGAGTGCATGTGCTGTTAGGAAATAGTTACACAGAGCTTGTGTCCAATCCTACGGATCTGGGAAACATCTAGCCAGGTGGGAGTCAAAAACTGAGTCCAGGCTTCAGGATCATGTGCCTTTCCCATAGTCCTGGTTCTCATCCCTCATTTCTTCCCCCGAGCTCTAATGAAAATCCAAGTGATATTCTCTCTCAGCGGACCTTCTGTTGGAAGCCCGGTGGTGTGAAGATCACACAGCACCTTGTGCAATGTAGTTCCCCTCTTCCTCCCCTCACCCCTCTGCTCTTGCAATATACCAACTATAGTAACTGAATATTCATCGTTAACCTCCAAAAGACTTTAAATAGGTCACTGACAGCTTCCTTCCTCATAAATTCTTTCCTCAACCAATTTTTCCCCCGATTTTACAATTTTTAATAAAAAAAAAGTATCCCATTAACACCCCTGTGTAAAGCTAACTCACATTCTGGCCCAGAATTAACAGTCTCTTTCTTGCTGGGTGGACAATTTCCTATATGTTAAGTGTAAGTTGAGTTTTAATTTATATTTTTTTTCCCCTTTCTGCTTTGCTACAATTTTTTTTGGACAACATCATTTCTGAATACAAGAGTCATTCTGTGCCAGTGGTGAACAAAACCTTTCATTCCATTAAACTGTGGCCCAGGATTACAACCAGCTATTTTGGGAACAGTAACTTTTAGGCACTTAAAAAAACCCAAACCAACCCACAAAAAACCAACCCCCCAAAACAACAACAACAAAAAGGAATCGGATGCATTTTAGGGACCAAAGGGCAAACTGAAATGGTAGCTGTGCATGCTGCATATTCAGTGGGATGAGGAAACAGAGTAAATGTTTTGGGCTGACTGTTGCTTTAAGGTACCAGATACCTCTCTACTAGAGCTCAGATCCTCTAAGGAAGAAAGAAGAGAGAAATACTGAGATAAGTGCCTTTGTGTATAGAAAAATGGCAAAGCAAAAGGAAGAGAATACTTTAGATATTCAGTTAGAAAATACTTTTCTTCCTCTCCCTCCTCAAATAGCTGATTTTTGGCAAAAATAGCACCCAACATGTTTTGACTGAAATGGAAATATTTCAGTCTGGAGAGAAGTCATTGCAATAACTCCTGGGAATTGCTGTTTGGAAACTTGGTGTCTCTAACCTGTTCCCTCTCCAGTGTGACTCCCTGCTCACACTGTGTCTCCCACAGAACACCGCGGTCCTCTCTTGCAACCAGGGAGGCTGCTGTGTACCCTGGGAAAAGCAGCCTGAAAAGAATTTGGTCCCTGATGCACAACAGGACTGTGGGATCCTGACAGCACCTTTGCTGGCACTCAGGATATAAATATTGCTGTTTCAGGCATCCAGATCCTTTATGGAAAGAAAATATTTTATATTAAAAAATCTGGCTGTTAAATTTTCTCCCTCTCAGATCACTATTGAATCAGCAAAAGTGTGAATTTAGGTGAGAAGGATCTAAGATGACTTTTTAGTGTTTGTCTGGTGCTTTGCACAGTGAGGGTTGGACTTTAATGGGGTCTCTGTGAGCTTACCGTGAGAATTTACTGTGAGAAAGTCCATATTCCCAAAAGCCATCCAATTCTTCCCCCAATGAAGCAAGGAGAAACTGAAAGCAGTCATCTCTGCATTCTCTAAAAATGCCACAGAGAACATCGTTTGGTATCATATCATGGTATGTCCCTTCTCCTCCAGCATAGCTCACAGGTATCCCAGTGGAGAGAAAAAAAAGACACTGTCATCTATTGGTGAACTGGGTGGTGTTGATGCTGGGGAAGAAGGAACCTATCAAACCATGCAGCAACCTCTCATCAGGGAGGAGAGGTAAAGACAAGGTCCACGTGTCTCCTGTGGATTGTCTCCTTCTAAGGGAAGCATGGTGGAGATTCAGTGTTGGGGTGTCACTACTTCTATGAGAATAGCTGTGTGAAGGTGGAGCATGACAGGAGTGGGCAACTCAAAATTGTGAGCTGGTGGGACTGGGACATCCCCTACAACCTAGAATATTTGAAGCTCATCCACAAAGATTGAAATCCATATCTCTTCACCTTCCTGAAAAGCCACCAAAGCTGCCTCCAGCAAGAGCTCCTGGGGTGGAAATGCTATTGCTGCGTGTCCACAGGCAAAGAGATCCTCTGAAGCCCACCATGCACCCTGTCATCCATTGCTGTCTTGCATATCTGGGGGATAAGTCTCTGCTTCCTCCCAGTCCACCTCTCTTTTGTTCCTCATGCACAGCCTGAACCTCAGCTCTGGGAAAAAGCTGCCTGGCCAGCCATCCCAAGTGGGTGGAAAGCTATGCTCCGGCTGGCCCTGCAGGGAGAAGCTGCTGGGCTTCCAGGGGAAGAAACCCCACCATTGGAATAAGCTCTCCTTGGCAAGCCACCAGTGCCTGGGGTTTGGAAATCTTTTGTGGCACAACGAGAGACACATTTATTTGGTTTTGAGCTCCTGGGTGAGTTTCCCCTCCATTACAGCTTGGTTGATGATGTTTCTGGCAGGCACCACAGCAGTGGTTTGGATGAAAGCTCCCTGTTGTGAGTAGGTTTATGTAATTGGTATTGTTAAATTTTGTAAATAAGTTGTGAGTTGATGCAGTGATAGGTCCTCTCTAAGGGGTGTAATTGGAGATTCCAGGCTCCTCCTCCACATGCAAGGGGCCAGGTGGGACTGCAGATGGGATGTAAGGATCTATCCTTGCTCTGGAATAATGGTTTTGCACAGATGAGTAGGGTACCTCAAAGCCAGCTTGGTCCAATGGTTATAGCCTTAAAGAGTAAACCTGGTGTTGCAATCTGGACTCCAGTTTGAGGCTGCTCTGAGCCTGGTGGCACCTCACAAGCTGCTGTACTACTGGATCTTTATATATTTTAGCAAGCTCTTGGGTTTGGGAAGCACCCAGATGTCTTGGAAACAATGCATGAGGAGGCTTGCACCTTGCCTGATACCTCTGGGACCTCCAACTCAGCTTCAGTTCTCCCCCCTGCAAATCAGGAATAATCTTGTTGAATGATCACATTGCTGATGTGATCCAAATCACACTGTAGGGTCATGTAAGAAAGGGGATTCCATCCAGTGTTGGCAAAGCACCCCTGTTTCAAACCAGATTTCGGAGTGAGAGAACAAACCAGACTTTCCATCAGTGCTCACCCTCCTAGCCTGGCTCCACTGTGGTGTACGGCTCTGGTGTGCATCAGATCTTGGTGATTTATTTATTTGTCTTTTTTTTTGAGCTTGTTCTCTTGTCCAGGGATCACCCATCCACAGGACAAGCAGGCTCGAAGACCCTGGGAAACAGGAATGGGGACAACTACCATAAAGGGAAAAAGTAGATTTAATTATTTAATCCATCTCCAAGTCAGCTTTGCAGAAATGAGGTTTTTATTTACATGTGCGTACACTTTTATATACAAGATAAATAGTATAGAATTTATGAATGTTATCAGAATTTGTAGATATAAATTCCTGTATTTTGCCATAAGTGCATTTATCTATTTTATGTATGGGTATAAAATAGAGGTTGTGGTGGAAGAGGCATAAATGTAAAGGGAAAGATTCTAAAAGGAAAATGAAATAAAAGAGTGGTGCATGGATAAGGTGTGACATGCTACAGTCTCCTGGGATGGGTGTTTCTGTTTCCCTCAAAGTCTAAACAAACACCATGACACTAATGTGCTGCCTTCATTTATTAATAATTATTTATTAATCATTTATTATTTATTAATAATGTAATAATTTATTAATTGATTGCTTTTCTGCCTTTTAAATTCTTTTATTTTATTTCTTTGCTTTTAGTAAAGAGTACCCGGTTGTTCCCAGGAGCACAGTGAGACAAAAAGTGTCCTCGAATCACAGTCCCTTCAGTGGTGAGACCAGGGTCCTCTCTGCCTCCTCCAACCTGGGCTCCCAGTACCAGTGCGAGAACGGTGTGTCGAGCACCTCCCAGGACCTGCTACCACCTGCCAACCCCTACCCGATCTCCCAGGAGCACAGTCAGATCTACCACTGCACCAAGAGAAAAGGTCAGACCTTGGCTGCTCCCTGCTCAGTCCTTCCCCCTTCCTAGCATGACCATCAGCACTGTTTTCTGCTGTTTCCCTTTGCCCACAGGCTGGGTGGCCCCAGCTCATTCTACAGTGATACTTAAGGATGAGTGAGGGATGAGGGTTGTGTGCTGGAGATGAGCAACTACTCCAGGCTGGGTTTGGCAACTCCTCTCACTGGTGTTAGCCTAAAACCCCATCTCTGCTGCTAGGATGGGAACAAGCTGTTTGGAGGGTGACTGGTACCTTTCACCCACGTTGAATCCACATTCAGTAAGATAGCTGGTGCTGGAGATAAAGATGGCTTATCTGCTTCCATAGCCTCTCAGACAGGGTTAATCTTCAAGTGGAGATACCTCAACAGCTTGGATTTTGCCGTTTTTGACTAAGAGTGTCTCAGCTGGGAGACAGTTGTCTGTCTGCAGAAAGCAATTCCATTTAAATGCCCAGTCTAATGAACTGGGCGTGGGATTGAAAATCATGATATCCATGGTCGTTCCCCTCCTGTGCAGCTGACCTGCTTTGACACAGCTTGAGGGATCAAACTGTGAGGGTTTTACTCTGACTGCTCAGCTTGTCCTGGTGTGAAGAGCCCAACGATATTGATGGGATAATTGTTCTTGGGCAGGAGTGAGTGGTTTGCAGTCTCTCCCTTCTTCTCCCAAAGCAATGGGAAGTGCAGAAACACTTGTGGGGCTGAGATAGCAAAAAGCTTCAGATCAGCTCCACCCCAGACACTCAGAAGAACATAGGGAATTGCCAAGGCTAAATGCAATGCTGTGGGGTGGGCAGGAGAAGGTTGCTGCCTACCCCTCTTCCCTTTTCTCAGGATTTAGTCCACGCTGCATGGGAAAAGTGAACAGGAGCCAGCAGGCACCATGGAAATTGAATGCACCAAAAATTTCTGCAGCCTGGTAGCCTCTTCCCATAGCAGATCCCTTCCTGTTTCTCCCCAGAGCCCTGTCAGTCAGCCACATGGCATTATTTTTAGTATTTTTTTAGTAATGTAACCCCTGGGGTGCTTGGATGTACAGTGTAGACAGTCTAAGGTAGTGGCTGCTGGAAAGTGTTGACAGACGAGGCAGGAGGGCAATGGAAACCTCCTTCCCATCCTCGGTGAATCCCTGAATGTTGTAACAGCACATGTGTTGCATACACCTATGTATGCAAAACCAAAAGAGGTTGAGAAATCTTAATGTTTTCCAGAGACTGAGCTGAACAGTGGGAGAGAAAGACATGTTCTGACCCCTCCAGCTGACCAGGCAACCCTCACGTATCAAAGCTGTGACTGGAAATGGTGATGCTAAACTTGAGCTAGAAGTGAGGTAGGGAATAAGGAGCTGCTGTGGTCTCCTAGAGTATCCCCTGAGGTTAGAGGTGGGGTGCATGGCCCTCATCACTCCTGTGCCTAGTGTGGGACCATGGGTGTGAGACTCTGGGACACAGCTGAGCTATTGCAAAGCCCCACAGTGATGTTGGTGATGGAAAGGCAGGTCCCGTTTGCCGTTGGCATCCCTCAGCCTGTGATCCGTCTTCAGTGCTCCTCTGCCCTGGGAGCTTGAGCTTTCACTGCTCCTCATCCCCTTTGCAAAAAACTAACCAAAACAAGCTGTCCCAAACGGCAACGACCCCTTTGGACAAATCTGACTGGTGCGTGTCCCTGCACCGCAGGGCAATTCATCATTCGCCTCCACAGTGTAACATGATAAGGAATCAGCAGAGGTTTCCTTCCAGTTTTGGGATTCCCGCTAAGTGGTGTCTCCATGGGTGGTTTCCCTCAATCCCCCAATTATCTCACTTCCTCTTATTGTCACAAAAGAGACGACTATCTGCCCTGTAATAAGCTCCTCGGCCCCTTTTGGCCTGCGTGGCCCTTGCCAAAGTGCAGGAGACTGGAGAAGCGGGTCCTTGTCTGTGTGGCTGATGGCCCCTTATTATCTCTACGATGACTTGAGTGGCACAAGCAGTTAAGGGCCTTTTATCAAAGCCGCCAAATGCTTTAATCAAAGAGAAGCAGTGTCCTGTCCGATACCACCGGCTTCTTCCGCGAAGCCGCGCGTCTCAGGAGCCTGAGCCTCTGCCTTCCTCCCTGTGCCTTTTCCCCCTCCCCATGCATCTAGTAAATCGAAAACAGCAACCAGGGCTTAAAGAAAAGAAATACAAAGTTAATGGGAAACAGAGCGCCAACACAAGCTGCCAAGCAGCTCTTTGCAAAGTGAAATTAATTAAAAAAAAAAAAGTCACTAGAGATGAGCAATTCCGCTCTGATAAATTGGAACGTGATCCAAGGTTTCATCTCAGACTCGGGCTGAGTGTGGCACTTTCTCCTAGAACTGAGTGAGGACCTTTATTGAACTTGTGAAAACAATCACCTATAATATTGCCTTTTTTTATTCATTTTCTGGCCTCTCCTTTCTAAGTGCAATATTGAACTATTGAGAGTGCAATATTTCACAGCTCTCCTGCTTTCCTACTTTGATGCATAACTTTTAACAAGCCTCACCATCTAAGAAAGCATGAAAGCAAGGGAGTGTTCATGCCTGATGTAACTCTGTCCATTTTCTGGATTGGAAGTTTTATTGATTTTGTTGGATCATCATCTTCCCAAACATTGACTCCTCTTCAGTCAGTTTAGGATTTATCTCCAGCATGTCATTTCCTTTTTGCAAGACTGTGGTTATGGATAAGTGCTTGCAGGGGCAGAGGGCAATTCAAATGGGTTTGAGACCATCTGGTGACTGTATCTTCTGTGGCAAATACCACCACTGTTTTCCAAGTTGTGGCTCCTTCCAGCATTGACATCTCATGATGTTTCTCTGTATTATCTTTTTTTAATCAGGAGGTCAAGTCTTGGTTTATGCTTAGTTAAGAATAGGTTTGTATTGGAGTAACTCAAAGACCCCCTTATTCAACTTCTACTTCCTTGGTGACCTAAGACAAAGATTTAGCTCTGTGGTTGACAGTGTTGTTCTTAGCTGTCAAGTCAAGATGGATTCACTCTAGAGATCTGATATGGAGTTGCATTAGGGGAGAGCAGCAGAGCTGTGAGGGGATGTTATCTCTGCAGGCTCCTCTGCTTCAGGGAGGTGATGCTCTTCTGGGTGAGGAAGGAAGGAAGGACACATCCCAGAGCCCCAGTCTGGCAATTCCTGGTGCACAGGTGGGAGTGTCGAGTCATAGCACTGGGAGTTATGCCAGCATTGTGCAATGGGATTGCTGCTCCAGTCACCTTCTGAACATGCTGAATGGTGGGGAATAACAGTCCTCAAGAGGAGAATCATCCTGTGTTGTATCCTAGCTTCACTTTGAGATTGCTTATGACATTTCATGAAGTCACTGATCTTAACTGGATGGATTAATTCCAGTCCCATGTCCTACCAAGGAGTTGCCTCAGTTCTTCATGTGGAGTTTTAGACTGCAACAAGGACTAGTCAGAGCTTTGGGTTTGTTGTTTGTTTTTTGGTTCTTTTTTTGGTTGTTTGTTTTTTTTTTTCTAGTTGTTCTCCACCTCTTCCTCTTTCATTGTTGTGCTTGGAGAAGCCCAGAAGAACTTACCATCAGGCAGCTTGCTTTCTGTCTTTCATTTTAGTCCCATGTCCCAATTAGGGCACTGGGGCTTGTTTTCCCTTGTGCTATCCTCTCCCTCAGACTTCCTGTGAACTAAAAAGCCATCCCTCTAAACCTCTGCTCCCTCCCAGTCTTACACAATCTCAACCGCTTGGCAGATTTCTGGGATGCTTGTGCTGCTGAGCAGGAGGCGACTGGAACAGCCTCTCCCTGGGGAGGTTATAAAAGTTGTCATGTTGGCACTCTGAAGGAGAAGAGGGATGTGGCAGAATCCACCGGCTCCAACCAGTGAGGACTGTATCCTTCAGCCACCTAGCTTGGACATGACCCTGACTGTGGGGAACAATATAGCTTTCATCTCCTTCCTGCTTTGATGAGGTCAATGGAGATACAGCAATGCCTTTCCCCCATTCTCCTGTGGAACAGGCGCTGTTATGGTGGAGAGAGCTCTTTGTTGGCTGAATTGGTTTCTCCCTCATCCCACCTTGCTTTTCTTTCACTCAGAGAATCTGTAGGACAACAGACAGGTATGAGATGTCTTGTTGGAGGACAGGCTGCTAGTCTTGCTGCTGTTAGGAAATATGCAACGAATTGGCTGAGGCATGAGCTGTGCTGCAGCCAGAGGTGTTTACATCTTGTGTAGATGCACTGGAGCCCAGATCAAGGTGGCTGCTGGGGCTTTGAGGGCTAAGAAGAACCTGTGTGCATGGTAGGGAGAAATTCAGGGGGCTGGTGTGTACCCAGCTTCTGCTGTGCAACCACATTGATTGTGGCACTGTAGTTTCAGTGTCTTCACATAAGCATCCCACTCGCACATCAGGAGGTGCCTCCTGTGCCTCTGCAGGCAGTGGTGGCAGCTTGCTGCCTCAGGAGGAGCTTCCAGCTTTTGGTGTCGGATCATCTCTGCTCCACGAAGTCTCTCTGTCCTGTTCCCCTGTAACAGGACACAACCGTATCTCAAACAGTGCAATTGTTATCATCATGGGTGTGTCTTAGGTTTCACATCCTTGGGTGTGTGTGTCTTATTGACCCTTTAAGGGTGTTCATTTTGACTGAATCTGCCTTTTTCTTTTCTTCTTTGCCGATCCTTGTCGGTCTTGCACACTGGTATCAGCTCCTCAGGCACATGCTAGATTCATGTGAGAATCCAAACTGGATAAACCAACAGGGTTAGTGATAATGACCCATTGTGTCTCCCTCACAAAGTCAGGATGAACCTACTGTAGTGCTCTGGAAGTGTGAGTGAGCTTTGAAAACTAAACCAGTTGGGTCTGATTCTTCATTGTCTTCTGTCCTGGGAAGCTGATTGTCATGAATTGGAAAGGAGCTCTCCTGATTTACACCAAGGGAAGAGGTGGGTCCAGTGCACCCTGAAGTCCAGAGATTTTACATGTTTGCATTTCATTCTGGACAGCCCTAATCTTGGAATTGGGAAATTTCCATTTAAAAAGCCATTTGTGTGGTATTTACAACCCAGCTGGAAGTAGTAAATACCGGAAATCTTGGAACTGCTTATGCTCTTGCTCGAGCTCCTTCATTAGATAGATCATCAAATTCCTTGTGAGGGAGCCAGTTTCCACCCCATTCTGCAGGCTCCGTTTTCCTTGGATCCACTTCGGAGCAGCTTCTCCCAAGTTCTGGCAGCTTCCCCTGCTTGGCAGAACCTTTTACTTTTTGAGGTTAGCACAGTATCGATGGGCTGGTCACAAGAGCTGATTGCCACCCTTGGCTTCCAAGAATAGCAATGAAAGTGGAGGATGATCAGCATCTCCCAGGATGATCAACATCACCCAGAGGTGCCTAGCACCTCCTAAGCCTCAGTGGCAACAGGAAAAGGACAATGAAGTACAAGTAATCAACGTCAGTAATCAAACCCTGAGCAGACCTAGACTTATCTCCTACGTTCTGCTTATGCTGAGGAGGAGAGAAAACCTTCAGGACTGCAGTCTTGAGGTGGACAGTCCAGGCTCCAGAGCAGGTGGGGTGAATTTAAACTGCAGTCTTCATCATTGTGTGAGAGCTGTTTGATTTGTCCTCTTTTTGCCATTCTCTTACTTGAAGGTGTCCTCTTTTCACCCTCATATCTGCTCCACACACCATGGGGATGCACTTCACCAGCTCCATGCTGGCTCTGGTCTCCTCTGTGAGAAATGGGACGATGCCAGATCAGAGAGCCTGGACCGGTACGAATTCATCAGCTGGCACCAGCTGAGGATTTCTGGTCTGCATCATCCCATCTGATGATGAAGATGGACCATTCTCGTCCTTCTCCAGCACTTTGAGGTTACATAGATGGGAAAATCATCAGGAAGAGGGGACCAGAGAGCAGGCAGGAGCTGTTAGGGTAGGCTGCAATCCTTCATTAGCTACTATGTCCTCTTTGGAAAAGGGTTCTGTGTCCTTACACACCTTAAAATCTGGAGTGACGATGCCCTTTCCACATATGATGTCAGTAAGATTGGCTCTGGAGAGGCCAGCAGATCCTTGCAGAAGAAGAGAGGGCACCTCTAGGGTTTCCACTGGATTGCTGGTTGTTTTTGTTTTTCTCTCTTCACCTGTGATGAATTCTGGAGCCCTAAGGCTGCGGCTCTGCCTGGCGGGGCTGTGGCAGGCAGCGGAATGTCTGGGCTACATGGAAAAATCAGCAACCTCAGGTTGTAAGTCGGGCACATTTTTTTTACACAATGGAAAACCAGCGTTTGACTGTTTTGTGTTGTATATTTAAAGGAATAAAAATAAAATAAACAGTCAAACCCCAAGCCAATGATTTCTAATGCCAGCAGAGTAATGCTGAAAACTTTATTAGCAGAACAATGCTTCATTTTACAAGACATTGTTTTTCCACCCTCGTGTTCTTATTACTCAGTGGTGGGTTAGGGATCCAAAACTTTTTAGGCTGTCTGTAAAAGAAGAGCTCAAACTCTTCTCCCAGCTCTTCCTCCTGTGATAGATTCATGTGCAGGAGGGAGTCCAGACCTTGTCTCTCAGGCAGCTGCATCCTCTCTACTGCTCCTATATGAAGTGAACCCAATCAGGACTGAGGAGAGTCATCAACTTTTGCATCAATGTGTTATTTTAAAGATGCAGTTACATTGGTTGCTCAGCCCATCCTGCTTTCTGTTCCCATTTAAGAGAAGGCAGAGGAGGAAGATAACTTGATTATCCAGAAAAGTTGATTATGGGGGCTCTGCACTTCTGGGACTAAGGAGATAGGTTTTGCTGTTGACAGGGAGAAAGCATGAAGTGGAACTGTGGTTTTGCAGCTGAGTTTACAGGCAGCTGCTATAATAAAGGACACCAAGGGGTAAGTCCCCAAGGTGTGTAGCTCTGTACCTGATGATTTCCGGGCTTGTTGGGCCAAGAACACTAAGAGCAGCAGTTGTTCCAGCTAGACACCTGAGTGGGAGTAATGGGTTATTTTACAAGCAGAGTGAGTGCAGTTTCCAGGAGAAGCCCATGACTGTTTATAGCAATAAGGGTACATGCACGGGTGTTTTCACAAGAAACAAAAGGTGCCCATACTGCTCATCACCACTTGCTGAAGGGGAGATGTGGGCAACTGCGTTAGGGAAGCCCAGCAGCAACCTTTTTTTTTTTTTTTCCTTTGTACTTTGGGGCTCAAAAAAATTGCAGCTCAAAATGTGTTGGTGGAGAAAATATGAAAAGGGACTTTTTTTTTTTTTATACTCTTTTAAATTTTACCCCTGTTGAGAGGGTACAGCCCAGAGGGCTTTAGACAAAGTAACATGTTTGTCTGCCTGCACCAGAAATCCTGTTCTTGAAGCAGCAGGAAAGTTAATCCGGGTCAGAACAAGCTCCCATTCCCTTGCCTCACTGTCCTTAAAATCTCTTGGTGAAGTGCTTGTCCCTGGGAACCTTGCCATCTGTTCCAGTGGAGCTGGATTTCATTTGATGACCCTGCGAATGAATAAATAAGTGCATATTCATTTATTCATTTTGCTTCACCCTAGAGATTTCACCTAAATTGTTTATCTCCTTCCCTCCGTTGGCCTGGGATGCTGCAGGAAACAAAGGGCTCTGCAAGCTGTGCCTTGTTGTTTCTATCCGTGAAATTTACTTTACTTTTTTTTTTTTTTTCATACTTGGCTCCAGCACACAGCCCTGCGTGGATTTATGTGCCCAGCTCCCTTGGCACAGCTAAAGACTGTGGCTGTAAAACTCCAAATCTGATTGTCTCAACTGTGCCATCGCTGATCCTTTCCCTGGGGGAATTTTTATTGTGGTCTCCGTTTATTGCAAAAATATATCATTGCAAAGGCTTCTAGTTAACAGCATCAGCTCTGAGCCCCTCAGATGGGAGTGGGGACCTCTGTGAGGTGCACTGTACCTGCAGGCAGACGTTGCTCCTCTTGGTCAGAGTACTGGCAGCAGGAAGGAGGTGGGGAGCTTGGTGGTGCAGTGGGGGGTGCACAGGGGGCATCACAAGAGAGCTAAGCCTCGTGATACCTCCAGCATCTTACAGCCTTGATTTTTTTTCCTCCCAGAGCTCCTAGCTAAGCCCTTCCCCAGTCCAGCAGACAGGGTCAAGCCCAAGGCTTGGTTTCAGTGGGATTGATTCAGATCATTTCCAAGGAAGGGCTCTGGATTTGTGCTGACATAATTGAGGGAAGTGTCTGGATCAGCTCTGTGCAAACTGTGTCCTCGGTAAGATCAGGATTGTGGAGAGGGAGGTTCAGCTGAGGGCATAGTATTGTTGTTCACTACCAGGAGTTTTCTCTCCCAACAGATGAGGAATGTTCCACCACCGAGCATCCCTACAAGAAGCCCTACATGGAAACCTCTCCAGCAGAAGAGGACCCTTTTTACAGGTCCAGTTACCCCCAGCAGCAGGGACTGAACACATCATACAGGACTGAATCAGCCCAGCGCCAAGCATGTATGTATGCCAGCTCTGCTCCCCCCACGGACCCCGTGCCCAGCCTAGAAGACATCAGCTGTAACACGTGGCCGAGCGTGCCATCCTACAGCAGTTGCACAGTGTCTGCCATGCAGCCGATGGACAGGTTACCCTACCAGCATTTCTCTGCCCACTTCACCTCGGGCCCACTGATGCCCCGGCTCAGCAGTGTGGCCAATNGGGAAACCCGGGAGGGTTAACCAAGGGGGGAAAAAAAAAAAAAAAAAAAAAAAAAAAAAAGAAAAAAAAAAGGAAAAGAAACGGGAAAAGGAAAAAAAATACCCTGTCCATAATAAAAGTGAGAGTATTTTGCAATACTCCTTTAACTGAATGTTCACCGATAGCACTCGGGAGGGTTGGACGCTGAATGAAACCACAGATGAAATAGTCATCATCCTCGGTGTGACTTGCCTCCCCTCTTTCCCCCCCAACCCCCCCGCGCCTTTTTTCTTTTGTTTCAAAAGAAAACCCGACAGATTGGCACATTAATTCTTCCCTGCCATGGTCCCCACCCAGTCTGCGTTGCTGCCACCGCCAGCCCCGTGCCCTTGTCCCGCCCTCCCCCGACCCCCCNTTTTTTAATTCTCTCCCAAAAAAAAAAAAAAAAAGACACCAACCCTTTTTATCAAGGGTGGATTTTGGAGTGGTGTTTCTTTTCTTTTTTTCTTTATTTTTTTTCTTTATTTTTATTACTACTATCATTGTTACTTTTCAACAGGAAGAGGTTTTCCAAACCTACCAATAAGAAAAGCAGGTACCTACCTCGCCCAGGCATTCGACCAGGAGTGAAGCCGCTCCCTGCGGGGGGCTGTGTTTCCTCCCAACC
The DNA here is from genome assembly GCA_013401355.1 of Ceyx cyanopectus. Lineage (NCBI taxonomy): Eukaryota > Metazoa > Chordata > Aves > Coraciiformes > Alcedinidae > Ceyx > Ceyx cyanopectus. The sequence goes on from VYZU01070907.1 coordinate 16,250, forward strand.
CTCCCAAACCCCGTCTCGGCAGGAAACAAGCCCCATAAACTCATCTCCTTTCCCACTGGTAATTCTCTCTCTCTTTCCTTCCCGACTCCTGGTCTTTCCCTGTCCATCAGCTGTCTCTGATGGAAACGCGGCGTATCTTTTAAACTTGAAAACATCCCCAGCTTGTCTCCCTCTGAATTTGTACCGGCTCTGAGCCAGCTGCCATGGGGAGGCGGGGAGGGACGGGGGGGGGGGGGGGAGAGGATGCAGACAGCCAAAGGAAAAAGTTTGCTCATAAAAATGATGATGACGCTTGTTTGCAATCCCGGACTTTCATTTTATCGTGCGTTCCTTCTCTTCCTCTCAGAAAAAAAGGGATATTGGCCTGGGTATGTTGAGATATTAAGTAAACGTGTTTAAAAGGAGCAGAAAATAATCCGGAGAGGCTGGGAGTGGCGGGGAGGGGGAGGCAAGAAGAGAAGAAAAAGCAAATGTGTATCAGTAAAAACGTCTCCTGCAGAATTGTTCAGGTGTAAGATTTCCTGGTATTATTTATTTATACATGAGAGTTCAAACAATTTGTAGTATGTTGCAAAGCCAGCAAAGCAGCTGGTTCCAAAGGGTTGCATTTTTTATTCAATCAGAAGTTTGCTTTCTTTTTCCTCTTTTTTTTTTTTTTCCCCTCTCCAAGCTGTGCACACTCTCTATAATTGACATATATTTTTAATTAAAAGTAATTCTAACTAAAGAGGCATACCTGTGTGTCAGCAACTGCAACTGGAGGTGTGAATGTGTGGGAGTGCTGCAACGTGAGGGGGAGGGATTATAGGCAGGTACCCAGAGCTGTGTAGCTAAGAAGAAAAAGATATTCTATACCTAGCTACACTTTCTGAGGCTTGTGTGCCAATTGATGTCTAAAAAATGCCACGTGCTCTCTGTGGCAAGGGACCCGCCCTTCTATTTTGATTTAGTTGTTGATTTTGGGGTGGGTTATTTTGGTTCTTTCGGCTTGATGCCTGTAAATTGGATTTTTATTTGTTTCTGGTGTACTACCAATGGGGAAGGGCTGAGCTTTAGGCTGCTGTGTCTGGGGCTGTGGGATTGTCTGCTACTGAAGTACCTGAGTTCTTCGGGTCACAGAATCATAAAATTATTCTGGTTAGCAGAGACCTTCAAGATCATCGAGTCCAACCATTCCCCCAGCACTACCAGGGCACCACTAACCCATATCCCTCAGCACCACAGCTCCATGGCTTGGAAACCCCTCCAGGGATCATGGTGACTCCACTCCTGTCCTGGACAAGCCTTTCTGGGAAAAAAAAAAAGTGTCCTAATGTCCAATCACCTTCCCTGGTGAAAGGGTGGTTCTTAACACCTAACCTGTCCCCAAAGTACATGCTCTCCTGGGGTCATTTTCTTGTTGAAAGTGTTGTTGAAGTGACTTTGGAAATCCAGTTGGGTGCTGGGGTGGTACCAGGAAGCCCTCACAGAGGTGGGGTTGCAGCCCCCTTGCCATGCAGATGGGGTCAGTGGGACAGGGGAGGTGTGGGGCTGTGTGTCAGCCTCAGAAAAGGAGAGGAGGATGCTGGATGCTTCACAGGTTGGGAACTCGATGGGGAAATCAGCTCCAAAGAAATAGATTGCACCTGAAAAACCCATCAGAAAGGTCTATGTGGCTGATGAGCCATGGCCATCCCAGGGAACAGCATGGCCAGGTCCTGGGAATGAACCAAGGAGATGTTCCCAGCCTGCCCCACCAGCAGCACCTCATCTGTCTGCAGCAGCAGCACTGCCAATATATGGCTAGCAGGTTGGTGGCCTCCTGCACAACGGAGATCTTGGGTCACATTGGCAAGGAACAGAAAGTAAGTAGGGTTAGTAAAGCCCCTTCACAGCTGATGCTCCCACCCAGCTGTCCCATGTCCCATGTCTGCTGGGGCTGTCCCAGTGCTGGCTACAACACAGCTTTCTTCCCTCAACAGACTCTTCTTTTACTGTCTTGTGCTTGCAACAACTGGGTTTCATACATGTTTAGTTAGACACAATCAAAATGTGATGTTCTGCCACCCTGGGAGCTGTCTCTGGCTATTGGCCAAGTTTTCAGGCAGAAGGAGATGTAGGCATCATGCATGCCTTCCATGGGCATGGCTGGACCTCAGGTTATACACAAAACCATTTGTCTTCGTGGAACCACCCCCAGGGAATTACTGAAATGTTGCATTGCTCAGTAAATCACATCCTGTTCCTCCAGAATATGGAGTTGGCCAAGATTAATGACTGACAAAATTGCATTTTGAGTTAAGGAATAAAAACCTACACTGCATTTAGCTGTCAATTACATTGTACTTTCCAGGCTTCGTTACCCCACTGCTAATCATGTAATCTTCTTATCACTATATGGTAATTTACATGTAATTAAATGGCCAGTGGTTACTGTGTGAGTAAAGAGGTCTTACCAGAAATGTGTGCCATGCATCTCAAAGAATATTAAGAAAACTAAAGCCACATGGTAAATTATTTTTGGGCTTCAGAAGGAAAACCTCAAGCTTTCAACTTGACTAATTTCCTCTGAGTTCCTCACATAATTTTTTTGGCTCTTCAGGGAAAGTCTGAGGCTCTTGTGTGGAGTTTGTGATGCCGGGATGGGCTCTGATCATTGGGTTTTGGCTGCTGAAGAGCCAGGTAGTTCCTTGAGGATGCAGCCTTATGGAGCCACGTTGGCATGAGAAGCACAAAAGCCACCAGTGGCAGGAGAATGGATCTGTCACACCAGCAGAATCTGGGATGAAGGCAAAGGTGGGTGGAAGGATGTGATACAGGCCTCTCCCCTTCTTGAAGTGTTTGTTACTGGTCACTGCTTCAATATGGTATTTCTGGGCTTTAGCCTTGATGGAGCTCAGTTGCACCCTATGAGCAGCCTGATCTTCCTTTAAACAAGTAGGACCATGAGGAGTCAGGAAGTGAAAGAAAAAGACAACTTGTTCAAAGGCCCATGGTGACTCCCAGCCTGGATGTGGACATGCCTGGTCTATGTTGAGCCTCGAGAAACAGTTGGTATTTCTTCCCAACTGGTCCAAGTTAAGGATATACTGGGAGCTGTCAGGGAGGAGGGTGTTCTCTCCCTTTGGTTGAGATTTTATGTTACAAAGAGTCTGAAGTGATTTCCTTCATTTTAATTCTTATAGACTTATTCCTTATTAGAGTATGATACCAATTATAATAATAATAAACAAACAGAAAGTAAACTAAGGAAAAATAAATTGTACAGGAGTTCCTCTCATTGAAAGAATTAGAAGATGTTGCAAAATTTATTCAGAGCTAAACTGGCAATTTATACATAAGAAGCCTTGAAACTTGAGGAAGACCAACTCAGCGTGCTACAAGGGATTAAGAATGGCCACCACCAGCCTTTCCCTTCTTGGCTACAAGTCCCAGGACATATAAAACAATCCTTTGCATTGTCTGGTGGTTTCACATAAGCACCATCAAGGGTGCTAGGTGTGGGCTAGACCTGGGTTTGCCATGGGCCTGGAGACAGGAATGCTGGAGAAGTCCAGAAGAGATGGACTTGCTGGGGGGTGAACTGTGCCCTGGGCAAGGAGGGAGCTGAGTTCCAAAGGAAGCCCTGTAAAGCCAGTGGAAGAGAAGGGCTGGTGTGGTAGGTAGAGAAGGCAACAGTGGCCCATCCTCAAACCTCTCCCTTCTGGTGAGGAGCCCTGGAGCAAGCTTGCTGCTCTGGCAGCAGGGAAAGTAGCTGTGGAACATCATCAGGCAGAATTAAAACAGGGCTTTATAGGCGAACCATAATAAATAAGTGCAGGCTGCGCAGTTCCTTCAAGCAGAGAAGGAGAGAAAGAAACCCCAGCTCTGCAAAAAACATATTTTCAAGAGCAAATGCGAATTCCCAGGCTGCGGTCTCAGTGCTGTTTTTTCAGCTGCTTTCCTGGGCTAAAATTCTCCCTGCAGTTACCGTGGCTCATACCTGGGGAGGCTGCAGATGCCCTGAGCAGGCACACAGAGAGCTCTTTGTCTGCTCCTTTCAGCTTACCTCCACATTTCAGTTTTCACCAGTCAGGATGCTGGCTGGTACTGGGAGGAGGCTTTTCCTCACTGTGGTACCTGCTGGGATTGGCAGCTCCCAAAACTTCATCAATAAGTTTTTTTCCCAGGGACGAGGGTGCTTGAGGGGGACACAGTCACCTCTCTTCTGCTCAGGGCTGTTCCAGGCTGCTCTCCCAGGGCAGAGCTGATATTGCCCAAACCACCTTTGTGCCTTAAGGGCTGAAGGAAAAGAAAAATATCCCAAAGCCTCAGGATTCTTGCTCATAAATCCAGGCCACAATATCATAGATTTTGTGGTGCTGCTAACTCTGACAATTTTATGATGGGGTCTCATGTGATTTGCAAAAGTGGGGTTTTTTTTGTTGTTTTTTTAAATATTTTTTTCTCTTTACATTTCACTGCTCCTGGACTCCTGTGATTATATGAGATACTCAAGAGATTCTGACCTGTTTTTATTTCTTTGTTGTGTTTTAGGATATATAAAGTTGGAAATATTACTGGAGAAGAAAGTGAGTCAGAGAAAAGAAATGGCTTGTCTCGAGGTGGGACTAGAACTCATAATCAGGCAAAAAATATTTTGCCTTTGTTTTGAGTTCTTTCTGGAAAAGCAAATACCTTTGCTGCTTTTTTTTGAGTAATAACATTTTCAAAGATTTAAGTGAATGGAAAATGTTCAGAAAGTGGCTTGAATAAATTCCCACCCTCAAAAAGGAGAACTGTTTTGTTTACATTTTGAAGAATTTACTCTTTTGAAATTCCAAAGGATATTTTTCAACCTGAAGTTATTTCAGAGTGAAATACTGTCATGTTTCACTAGGACCTCACCACACCCAACACCTCTGATGTCTTCTGCTTCTATTGTTTGGTTGAAACAAATCCTACAGCCTCAGCAGCTGGGTCAGACTGTGCTTTGCTGTAGGTTTTGCAGGCTTTACCCTGCACCTAGGACAACTCAGCTACAGGAAAGTACAATTAAAAGTCAACAAGTGTCTGCCATGGCTCTCCTGTCAAATTAAGAAAGTGGTGAGACACTGGAACAGGTTGCCCAGAGATGTTGTGGAAGTCCTGTCCCTGGAAGTGTTCAAATCCAGGTTGGATGGGGATTTGAGAACCTGCTCTAGGGGGAGGAGTCCTTGCCATGGCAGAGGGGTTGGAACTGGATGAACTTTAAAGACCCTCCCAACTCAAACCACTTTATGATTCTATGATTTAGGTGTGACAGCTCCTACTGTCAATCAGAAGGGCTGGTGTGGGGTCAATGCTGTGTTTTGAGCATTCTAGCCAGCAGGGCTGTTAGCATCACCCCACACTGGGAGTACTGGGACAATGCCTACTGCTGCAGGAGAGTTCTGGGTGGGTCTGCAGCTGCTCTCAGGCAGCAGCAGCTGAAGACACTCTTCAATCTTCCCACTAGCATCATTTCCACCTGGCTAAGTCCTCCCACCATAAGGCTTAAAGGCAGGGACAAGAGGAGGGTTAAAGTTTGTTATGGAGGTTTTGCATCAGTAAGTCCTTGTGATGCAGTCAGCAATGCTGCTGGGGGGAGCACGTTGTGTTACAGGTAAGTAAAAAACAAAAGGGGAGATGAAAAGGTGGGAACTGGTCTTTATGAATGGCTTTCTGTGTAACCTGTGCCGTGCTCTCAGTCAGGGAAGTATGAGGTCAGAAAGGATTTGGCCTCTGCTGAAGACCTAATGGCTGACTTGTTATCTGTCTGAAGGCAAGCAATGTTGCTTGAATTACAAGCAATAAGTTTGGCCCTAAATTGAATGAAGGGGCAGAAATTTGCTGCAGTGTGCAGTGAGCTCTTTAATAACGAGGGACTGAGGGCTCCAGTATTACTTCTATCCATAAATACTGGTGTTCAGGTGTCTCTGTTGCATGAGGTCAAACAAGTATATTATTGTTTTTATTATCATGATGATAATAATATATTGCTGCTCTTCCTCTGCTTTGTGTGATCTGGCACGTGGAGAACAACATTAGTAATGCACGTCTGTATCACTGGGGAGCTCTGTGTGGTTGTGATATCCCCACTGCTTGCTCCAGGGAGCCCAAAGTCATCAATATTTCACTTCAGCTTTTGCTTAACCTGGGCTATGATGAACCGGAAACTTGTTTCTTGTCCCTGGGGTTTTCAGGGGAACACTCTTATCAAAAAGTAATGAGATGGTCATGGTGGAGTATTACTGCTTATTTTCCTGCTCTTCTTGTCTGGACTTTTAATACATCTTTTATAATCACATCCTTGGACCTTCTGTATGTGTTTCTGATCAAATAGTTTAAGTGCAGCTGATCTTTGCTGCAAGATTGGCTCTTGTTCAACTTGTTCACCAGGATCCTCAGGTCTTATTCTGTGAATCTCTTTTCTAGCCCCAGCCTGTCCTGTTGTATGGGATTGTCCATGCCAGAGGCAGGGCTTTGTCTTTGAACCTCTGAACTCCGTGAAGTTCCTGCCGTCCCCCTTCTCCAGCTTGTTGAGATCCCTCTGAGTAACAGTTCTGCTCTCCAGTGTATTGGCTGCTTTCCCAGTTTGGTGTCATCTGTGACCTTGATGAGAGCATGCTCTGTTCCACCATCCCTGTTGTTAATATATGAAGATATTAAAAAGCACTGGCGCCAATACTGGCCCTGAGGGATGCTGCCAGTAGGCAATTACAAGCTGGACTTTTTGCTATTACTGAACACCCTTTGCACCTGATGGTCCAGCCAGTTTTCCACACACTCTGTCATCTACTTATCCAGTCCATACCTTGGCAAGTTGGACTTGAAGAATGCTATAGGAGACCGCCAAAGGCAGTTGCAGGTCCTGATGTTCCTCAAAAACTTAGTCTGGGAGGTCCCCCAGCATTTTCTATCTCAAGTTCACTGTAAAGATGAGGATATCTGTATGACCCTTCTTCATCAGAACTTTTAATTAGAAACACTGTGGCCCACTAAAACTAAGGATGTAATTTGTGAGGCACATAACTGGAGAAAGCAAGACTAGCTGAAGCTTGTTTGAAAAGCTGTGTTAGCTTGATGTATTTGCTGCTGCTCAAGCAGTGTTGGCTACCCTTCATGATCTTGGTATTTGGTGTGCCCAGGCAGAGTAGGAGAGGTAATTCCAGACTTGAAGAACTTTTAATTTAAGGCAGAGGTTCAATGTACTGCGGATGGTCCGTGGTGCCGTAAGGAGTCTGGAGTTGGTTAGTGAGTTATGAGGGTGTGTATTTCTGCACAGACACTTTAACAGCCTTAGGGAGTGACAGGCACCAGTATTACTGTTGGGTTCATGCCAGTCCAGGTGGTGATGACCAGCCCAGGTTGGCAGTGACTGCAACACTTGCCCATGCAGGGAGCAAATAATAAAATTTTGTTTTGATTAATTTCCAAGTGTCTTATGCTGAGAATGTGTAGTAAGGGAAGGAGGCAACCCTGCATAGCCAGAGTCATGGGCCACAGGTAAGGCAACCTTGTGTTGCTGGGTGACCTTCAAAACCACCAAAAACACTTTGCAAAGGAAATTAAATACCACTATTGGCCCAATGTGGATAGCTACTTTTTTTTTTCGGGGGGGGGGCGGGGGGCGGGGGATGTGTGTATTTAGCCAGCACCAAAATGTTGCTTAGGTTTGAATGATGTTTGATATTTGCGTAATTTATGAATATTTTCCACTTCACTTTTAAAAAACTCCCTTGAAACAATAAAGTATGTTTCTGTGTAAAGTACTTCCTAGAATAGGAAAAGTCAAAGCTTCTTAAGATATGACACAAAACTTTGCTGCTGGAAAAGGAGGTGAGGGTAGTTCTCATTGTGGTTGCTGGATCCTTTTGTAAGCACAATTTGATGTAACCCGGTTTGGGTTTTTTTTGTGTATTTGAGTGTAAAAAAAACCAAACAGTTCTGACCTCATGCCACTCCATTACCCCAAAATGTTGCTCAGCTCTAATCTGCATTCAATGCAAATCAAAGCATGTCCAAACCAGGACTAGGAACCAAAAGAGTAACCACATTCTGAGCTGTACTATAGCATTAAACAAAACAAAAAAATCTAAAAATTAATCCTAAATATTTCCCTAAAGGCTGTCTTCTAGACATAATGACTTTGTCTATGCCAATGTTAGAAGACTATTGCCTGTGAGGAAGTGAGCTCTTGGTCTAAGCAGGATTATCATCATACTAGGGTATTGCTGACCCTCGTGTGGGATTATTTTTAGTGTTGGTTTGCTTGGATTTGACCCATATTTACACAGCTGTTAATAAAGTACAGGAAAACTGAGTGATGTCTCCTTTCTTGTTGGATTATGGCAGCTTGTAGGTCGACTTTAACAACTTGATCAGTTATTGATGGATGGGACAAGAACCCCCTCGGTTCATTAGCTGGGTCCTGTCCGTAGCGCTGTCTCCTGTTCCTTGCTGGTTGGCAGACAGCTGCTGCTCTTGCCAGGAGGACTCCCTCCCAAGAGGAAGAGAGGTGGCCTGATGCCTGTGAGGTGCAGCTAGCTGAGGTGTAACGGTAGCTATATATAACCTAAATTAGGTCTTAAAACATGGAGCCAAATCTAGAGGCTTTCTGAGCCAGGAAAAATTTAACAGGTACTATTTAAAGAGTCAATTAGCTTGAAAAATGTTTCAAGCTCAATGTCTTCTTACTGAGGACCCTCAACAATATTCAACCTGAAATTTGTATCTTTTTGTTTTGTTTAGTTTGCTGAAGGTGGTTGAATTTTTCTTCCCAAGGTGAAAAGCTTATCAGACAGCTGCAGTGATTTGCTCAGATTCATTTCTTTAGGGAATTAAGCTACAATATACTCTATGGACTAACTAGCCCCTAACTAAAAGACTTTATCCATCAATCTTGTTTGTGGTGGGCCTGCTTTTGGGGTTCCAGTAGGAATATTCCTGTAGAAAGGTTACACTTGTGCCCATGAAGAGTTAAGACTGGAGAAAAAGTGGGTCTTGTTGGTTCGGTAGCATTTTCTTTAGTTTGAGCCATCCTGATGTGGATGGAACAGTATTAATTGAATCCTGTGCTATTGGAAGTATGTCCTGCAGGACAGATGAGGGGGATAACTGGGGGGATAAGTTATTTATACATTAATGATAATAGAGAGTGCAGCCATGGTCCATATCTGGCTTGTGCAACTCATTAACTGCACTGCATGGAATTCAGTCAAGGATGTGATACTTAGAGAAGAGGGATGAAATGACTGGATAAAAAGAGTAAAACTAGGAAACTACATCCCCTGCCCCCCTTTTCCTCAGACTCTCATAAGGGACAAGTAAGCTCTGCTTTTTTCTCACACTTTGGAGTGACCCCAGCAGTGCCGATGGGGAGATGCTCTCTTGTACCTCAACCCTTCCAAAGTGTTTAGTGCTGCTGCTTGTAGCAAGGAGGCAGCTTCTTGGTGACACAACCCTGAACTGTCCTCTGCTCCCATTGCTCGTGCTAGTGCTGAAGGGCCTCTTTATTAGTGTCGTTGATGACCATGACCTTTCCGTTCAGTCTGCTAGAGTTCACTGTGCTCCCCCATGCTGGGGAGGAATCGGTCAGGAAGACCTGGCAGTGCCTCCTCCCCATCTGCCTCCTGGCTTTAGGTGGGATGGAAAAATCTTCAGGCTACCTGCCTCCATTTATTGAAGAGAAGGAGATGAGGGGAAATGGAGGAAAGCCTTTTACATTTCTGTAATATTTGAGACATAAAAGCTTTTCTTTGAGAGCAAATCTTTTTTTTCTTTTTTTCTTTTTTTTCTTTTTTTTTTTTTTTCCTTTTTCCTCCTCATGGCATTCAGGCTCAAGAAATTCCTCGGAAAATAATTTGTCAAGGCCCTGACTGATCAAAGACGTATATAAAAGACCCTTTTTTTTTAAAGGGGAAAAAATCCCCCTCTGAGCTCAGAATGAATTGGCAATTCATTTACCAACTGTCAGATAAAGTAGCTCAATCCCTATCACGTCTTTAGCTGGAGCTGTGGCCAGAAGGAAGCAATTCTCGGCCCACTGTGCGTACATGTTTGGGGTATGTTAATGATTAGGTTATTCCTGCCTGGGGGATGCAGAAAGATATGACTCAGATTCGCAAAAGAGCCATAAATCTCCCTCCTTTTATTCAAAATGTGTGTTTTATAGCCATTTCCTGGCCAATTTCTGCCTCGAATAAATATGTAACATATCTGTGTGTATAGGTTTTTTTGGTTTTTTTTTTTTTTTTTTTTTTTAGGTCCAAGTATTGGGCTCCTTCTCAAGAGTGAACTGTCTGCTTGGGAAAAGTTTGAACATGGTTCTTAGCCGTTCTTTCATTCCTAGAAAAATCCCTCATTGAACCTTAATTGAGCAGTGTCCTGGTGGCACCTGCTCCTGTACTCATTCAGCTGTGGTGGGGTGACTTGGAAAGGGATTGGGTGGGGGATAGGATCCAAAGGACTCCAAAATGTCATCCAGGCCCTAAGGTGGGATCAACTAGATTGAAAACTGAAATTTTTGGTCTCATGGACTCGGGCAGAATTTTGGTAATCATATCCATGAGCCAGGCCTCATGCAGCCCAGGATTTGTTTGTCAACAGCAAGAGAAGCTCAGAAGTTCAGTAGGTGCTCTAACATCCCATGACTAGACTGATGCTCAGTCAGGGGCTGGGCTTACTTATGGTGTTGCAGCCTGTCTCTGTAGCTGAAATCATGTCTAGTTCCCAATTTGTAGGTGACAAGATGCTTCCAGCCCATGGTACCAGTGGAACTGCCCTTCTCAATCTCAAGAGCAACAGTGGTCATGCAGGTCTCCCCTCCTTATCCCCCTAACCCATATCCCTTCCAACCAGCTTGGTGTCTCCCAGTTTATTGCTCCCATGCCCTCTTTTCTACCTTTGGTTTCCCAAATGCCATCTCTGGATGATATTGAAAGGACAAGATAGACCTGAAGGAAAAGGTGAGAGGAGATGGAAAGCAATGCAGGGGGAAGTCAAGATGGGGTATTTCTCTGTTCTTGTGTCCCCATCATAGGCTGCTCTGATAGAAATGCCCAATGTCATTTAGTTGCGTTGTCTATTGACACTGGGTTGTAATATTTTCATTGAAATCAGCTGAAGTGCCTGTGAAATGCTCACCAGGAAGACTGAGTCATTTGCTTGTCTTGATGTTTAGCCAGAGGATGAGTCCCAGGAAGAACAACAGGAACAACAGTCCTCTTGGAGAGTAATATCACTAAGCTTTCCATCAGTGTTCTGCTCTTCCAAGTCATGCAGAAGGCTGATTCCCCTCAGTAAAATAACAGGAAAACCCATCCTCTTTGCAAAGAAAGCAGTAAAACTTTTGGGTCTGGCATTGCTGGTACTTTATTTTTAGCTCTTCCTTCTAATCCTTTAAGCCCAGAGTTCCTTTCTGTTTCCTTTTCTCCTAAACCAGGAGCTGCAATCATTTGGCCCTGATTCAAAGTCTGAAAGCCAACGGCAAACCTCCCAGATCCCATGCCAGAGAAGTCTGGTAGGGGCCTAGAGTTTATCTTGTAGAGGGCTTGGTCTGAAAGCTGCTGAAGTTGGTGGGAATCTTACCTTTAACTACTCTGTGTATCAGGCAGTATCTTGAGTGTACATGTTATTTAAAAATATAAATGCAAATTTATATATTTAAAAATAACATGTGGGTGCAAGAAACAGCCTCAAAAACTTTCCTACACTTTGGTCTAAGGCTTGAATTGATCTCACAAAGACAACGTTATACATTGAATAAAGGGTAAACCAAGAGACACATAACAGATTTATGTTTGGGGGGATGATGATGATGGGAATTTCTTCTGAAGTAATTTGATTTCAAACCAAGAAAGAGCATATCTGAAAACCTCTGGACAAGTGTCTTTGGCTGCAGTGTTAGCTGAATTTCCTCTTTTTTTTTTTTTTTCTTTCTTTCCCCCCATGGTATCTCCATTTACAGCCCACTTATGTAAACATTTATAAGCACATGATGGTTTTAACAATGATTCATCCTATAAAAGTCCAAGTGGCTACTTACAGGATAGTTTCCAGAACTAGGCAATAGATATAAAAAGGGCAGGGACCATGACTTTTCAGTGCTATCTCAAGTGGCTAACACTTTAGACACAACAGACTCAATTGCAGAGGAGCTGCTCTCCCTTGGCTGTATATTAAAACTGCTTAGAAATGTGATTTTTATTTATTTTTATTTACCTTTTCTTTGATGGGAAATCCTTTGTGCTCAAACATCCCAAAGAGAGTGCTGGCGCAGCCCAAGGTTTTCAGGTGGCTCCAGGGATGATCACACATAAATGGTCCTGGGAGAAGGAGGAGGGTAGGGTGTGACTTTCTATGCACAGCGAGATTTATTACCAACTAGAAAAAAAAATAAAATTGAGACATGCCAGCTTCTCATTTCGTGGCCCAAACAGAGGGTTTCAGGGCCCTGATAATAATGATACTACTGAAAAACTTCCCCCTACCCCGACTTGTGGCACTGACTGTGCTTTACCCTTCCCCAAACTGCAGCCAGTGGAAGGGCTGTAGAAGGATGTCTGGTCCCCAACTTGTCACAGGCCTTTGGGAAGCTGCTCGTGTGGGTGTTAGAAGCAGCAGCCAACAGTGGTGGCAGTTCCCAGCCCAGTCTGGGGATCCTGTGTTGCCTTGGAGAAGGCATTTAGCTCTCCAGCCTGCTTTTGAGCACTTCAAATACCACTGTGAAGTGGGCTGTGTACCCAGAAGAGCTCTGTGCCCCCGGGGCACAGACCCCCCCCATACTGGCTGGGAGAGGCAGGTTAGTCCTGTGCTGCTGCAGACACCACATCCCTACCTGGTGGTGTCACAGAGCATGTCCCACCACTGCAAGGGTCCTCCAGAAGCCTGATGGGAGGTAGGGAAAAGCCAGGCAGGATGGAGAAGGAGCAGCCCTGGACTGTTTCTTGGCTTCTGTTTGTGGAAGGCTATCTTAGGAATGGGGCTTTTTTGATGTCACCTTGCATGTTTAGGCAGAGAACCTCAGAGGAATTTCAGGGGACATCTCTGTGGTCTTTTGCAAGCAGACGTGACCTTCTCAGCTAGCTGGATGTCAGCCAGCTCCCCACTAGAAGGCATGTAGCTTTGTCAGGGTGGTGCTAAGCCTGAGCTATTCCCAAAAATAGGAATTAAAAATGTGTTCCATGCTTTTAGAAATGATTTTTTTTTAACTGAAAAGTAGTGGGGGTTTTATGAGCAAACAGTATGTTTATCATGTGAGACTTAGATGAAAGCCAAAAAGAAAAAAAAAAGTTGTGCAAAACTGATCTTTTTTCATTACAATATGATTCAATGCAGAGAAATGTTTCACTTTTTAAATGATGTATCAACTGTCTTCATATATACCAGGCAGCTTAAGTTAAAAATTATCATTCTGTTGAAAAATTGCATTTTCTCCTGAAAAAAAAAAAAAAGTTTCAATAGAATTTTTTTTTCTGGATCAGGAAAGAGCTCCTGGAGATATGTAGCTTCATGCTGTGGTGATAGGGAAAAGGAATGAAGTGGCATTATATATATATATAATAGTATTTGTAGGGTGTGTGTAAAATATCTTTAATCTGTTTGATTGATGGGCAACCAAACACTGGGGTAGAGCTGCCAATGCAATATTTTTTGTGGGAGTTACAATGTGATCAGACATTGGGAAAAGGCCATTGAGGATTCTGAAAAAAACTAAAAATAAAAATGGTAGTAGGATGTTACCAGGGAGAAAACACAAAAGCCAAAGCTCCTGAGCATGGCCAGGCGATTGCTTTAGGAAAAAAAAAAATAATTAAAAATAAAAACCCAAGAGTTGCCAGGAAAAGCCTCAAGATGATGGTGGTAGGGTTGAGTGAGGGAACACCTGGGGAAGATTGATTAAGAGACGGCCAGTGTGTGTGTGATTTATGAGGAGTGGTCCTGGCTTTAGTAGGAGTTCTCTGGAGATATTGCTACTATGGTGCAGGACAAAAAAACCTCCTGGATGCAATATCATTACTGGATTGTCAAATGTCACTTGATAAGGTTCCACAAGTGAGATTATTAGCTTAGGGAGGGAGAAACATTTACTCAGTTAACATCAGTGACTCCAGCTCCTCCTTTCTGACAGCTGGGAGCAACTCAGTGTGATGAGGGTTGGTTGCTTCAGCTGGGAGGAGATTATTTCAGGGACTCACAGGTTGCCTCTTTGGAATTGAGTTTTCTTCCTTAAGGAGATGGGCTGTTCCCCTGTGTGGTGGCTCCTGGAGCTGAAATCAAGGGTATTTTGAGCTGGTGAGTAGCCCTTTGGGCTCTGGGTAGTTGGAACATTGGGTGGGAATCATGCAGCAAAGTTGGGTAATACCTGGGGGTCTGTACCCCAGAGAATGTGAGCTCAATGTCTCTAGTCCACTGTGGCTTTGCTGGTGCCCCTTGTGCCCACCCAGGCTGTGTCTCCTTAGAGTAAATGAAATGGCAGAAATTACATTGGAAATGAAAGAAAATACAGATGGGTTTTGCTCTCATCCCATTTCTGCTCCTGTCCATCTCCTGAGGGCCTTTCACCCCCTGCTTTTTCTCTTTCACTACCATAATTTTGGTCAGCTGTCTGTCCAGAACCTCTGAAGAGTTTCACAGTGAAGAGCTGAGCATCAAGCCCACTAGCACCAGCCATTCCCTTTGAATGTAAGCCACAGTGCCTCCAGGGAACAATTGGCCACAAGTGGAAAACCATGGCTCTGATAAATCCATCCCTCCTCTAAGTGCTTATGTTCTGCCCAAGGCACTGAAGCCTCCTTTTTAAGATCTGGTGAAGAACTAGACTGTGTCTGGAAGGTGGCTAAATGAATACACAGGGTTTTCCAGATGAGGTAAAGACAGGGGAGCAGAAAAGAGAAGGTGGATAACTCTGGTTTTGGTGTGAGCACTGACCTCAAGCTATGGCTTATTAAAGTTGGCAAAACGAAGGACTTTCAGTATCCCTGGAGCCTGAAATGCCCAAGGGGTTGGAATACACAGTCCTATATATCCTGTCTTTCAAACACATCACCAGAGTTTTCTGTAATATAATCTTTGGGTTTATTATTATTATTTTTTTAATGTTGTTTTGAATTATCTAGGGAAGAACAATAACTGGGCTGTGTTCCCTTTCCTTTGATAAGGTTGTAGCTTTTGGAATTTCAAGTTTGGAGGTGAAGCTTTGAAAGATGTGTCCAAAAGAGAGTGAGGCTGAGAGGCTGACAGCTTTATAGGCTTTGCTTCTGCTCTTACCCAAGGTATTATGCTGCTTCTTTCTGTTCTGCTCTCCAGGGCCTAAATAACAGGATCTCTTTCATTCCTGGTTAATAATCACTCTTTCTGGCACAAAACCATGCACTTCTGAAACCATATGATGAGACATCAGAATGCTTACAAGGTCATATTGAGAAGCTGGACTATTAGACCAAAAGAGGCGGGAGTAGGGCATAAAGGCTTCTCATAAATCACAGAAATCTTTTGATGCATTCAGCTCTAAGGATACAGTGAGGTAAAAATCACAGCCAGAAAAAGACTAGGGAACACTGGGGTTCCTTGTAGGAAGGAATCAGCTGGGAAGTTAGATGAGATACTTATGGCATCACCATGGGAAAGTGACCATAGTCCAAACTGTTTTCCTTTGTAGTTCTAAGGAAGGATGTTA
Organism: Ceyx cyanopectus; assembly: GCA_013401355.1. NCBI lineage: Eukaryota > Metazoa > Chordata > Aves > Coraciiformes > Alcedinidae > Ceyx > Ceyx cyanopectus. The sequence goes on from VYZU01070907.1 coordinate 31,908, forward strand.
CTATCCTGTGGACTGGGGCAATTGAGATGAGTCCTCATCCTTTGGCTCCTAGAGACACTGCAGGTCATTACAGCAGCAAAAATACAGATAAAGTCCGTGGCTGTAGGGATGTGCAGGCAGTGGGAGATAATGCCCTGGCTTTGGGTGAGGACATGGAGTTGGCACAGAGTCAGACTTCTGTTCTGAGCCTCTCATATGCCGAGACAGAAAGATAAACAGAAATGGGAAAGAGTGACTGGATCAATCGAAAGGCAGCTTCTATTTTGATATATGCTCTCGGTGGTGGTTATGCTCTTTTAAAGCTGAGACATAGTCCACAACAACTCTAGAATAATCACAACAACCAGAGAAAAAACCATAAAATAATAATAACAATTAAAAAATCCCTGCTGGATCAGTTTCTGAACTCGGGGTTTGGCGTGAGCTGTCTGCTTCTTGCTTCTTGTGTTCTAGCATGGCTTGGAAGCGATAAGGAGCACAAAACCTCCTGTACTTTAAAGTGCACTAGAAATAGAAAGAGAGATACAGCGCTACAAAAGGAAACCGCCTGCCTTTAGGCTTCCCCAGGGCTGGCTTTGTTGTTCAACACCCAGGAGCCTGCTGTAACGTTGCAAATCAAGAACAAATTTTCCGTTCTCTCTGATGGGCAGGAGGTCAATCTGCTAGTCAAAATGTAGACCTCTCTGCTTTAACTGAATTTGCCTGGATCGAGGCATCAGTGAGGTAAAAGGCACATATGCCATTCATGTGACCATGCTTTGGTTGAAGCCCATTGGTCCAGGACCTCCTTTTCATCTATAATGTAGCTGTGGACTTACTAGTGTTAGAAAAATGATGTGTTCTTTAACAGAAAGTTCCACAGATCACCCTAGTATGATGATAAAATTGATGTCAACCTCCTCCTTCGCCTCTTGTTTGGAAGGAAAAAGCTTTGGGTGGCTCATCGGATGTGGACCCCTCTTGGACTCCATAGTTCTTCACTAAGTCTGTAGTGTTTTCTTACTGTTCATCCCACAGATGGCAAATCCCTTCCAAATCAACATTTATAGAGACTGGAAAACATGCTAGGTGATGAATCCGGGAACTTTTCCAGCAGATGCGGGCTTGGGCTTGCGAGAGCAATGGAGAATGTCAGACTCTGGTTTCCCTGTACTTGGTGAGGTACCCAGGAGAGGGAGATGTCCTCTGTAAAGTCAAGAACTTCACCAAAATACCAGCTACAGGGAGCACTAGTGTTTCACAAAGCCTTAGACCAGTAAAAAAAACCCATAATACTTAGTATCAAACATTTGTTTGGATCATTTGACCTCAAGAGACCATCCAGCTCTTGCCAACAATATAAGTGAAGGTGATATCATGATGTTTGCCTGCGCAAGTTGACAACTAAGTGGAAACCATCTCTGATGCTGGGCATGTGCTCAGCTCATGCTGTGTCTTCACTGGCACTGCTCTTGTGCTTGCTTCAGCACTTGCTCTCTGTGTATTTTCATTCCTCGGCAGTGAATTTAGTGGTGCACCTGCTCAACTGTTTTACAGAGGTGGACCCAGGAGATCAATAGCTATGTGAGAATACCTAATCCCCATTTTCTGCACCACCACCACACATGTTGTGCTACCCTCCAAAGCAAACATTTCAGCATGCAAGATGAGGACTGCTTTTCATGACTAGTTTTCCTCAGCTCTTAAAGGAGAGATCTGGGAAAATCTGTGGAAACTTTCTTCCTGGCCGAAGTGAATCAAGAGAAAGAAAACATTGCTTCAGAATCAAAAAGTGAAATGTTTTTGTTGTTTTTTTTTCTTGCATTTAGAGATGAACATGAAAGGCAATTAATGAGGAAAAGCAGAATGGCTGTCTGTAGAAACCACAAAAAAAACTTTCTAGGACCTGGCTCCAATCTTGCTGTACTTGGATTAGTTACTGGTTTACATCCTGGATGTCAACAAGAGTCATGTATGATCAGCCTCTCTGCAAAATGGGCCATATAATGTGAGATGGGAAGGGGGTCTACCAGTGAAATTCACTGTTGGACACACAGTAAAAAGGCATGTGGTGTTTGATCAGAATTAGTTCAGCTTGGATCAGACCTTGCTGAAGTCCTACCCTTATCCTTGCTCTTACACCCCTCTCCAGCTCAAGAAGAAAGGGGAAAAAAAATATAAGGAAGTGGTTGAAAAAGTCTTTCAGAGGAAATCGTTGTCTAATTCTAGGTCATAGCAGGGGCTGTGTGTTCTGCATGGGGAAATGATAGAATCTATCATGACTGGAGAAGACATTGGCCATTTAAAATCCAGCACTGAAGACTTCCTCCCATCTGGCCTCAATAGAGGAGAAAAAAAGAGAAGTGTTTTTGTGCATGGAAAGGGTGGCTCGTTACACAGGAGGGATCGTGTCCTGACTGCTTGGGGAGGCAGGATGTCAAGCTCGGAAGGCCAAGCATTTATTTTGGAAAAGCAAACTCCAAGTTCCTCAGCTGCACATGGATGTGCTTCAGCTCCCTCCTCTTTTATACCTTTCCAGCTAGGGTTCTAGGGGAGGGAGAGGAGCTATGTTCCCAGACCTCCTGGTAGTCCTGTCCCCCCTGGGACACAGTGTCACACTGTCACTGTTTGGCAGCAAAGGAGGGTGAATCTGGAGGCTGATTTCCTCTTCCTGAAGTCATTGCAGTGCTGCCCTGCAGGGCAGCCTTGGCTTATGTAGTTTCCCACACTTCAGCTTGCTTGCTCCTTCCATGAGTTTCCAAACTGCTTTGTGTGAAGCCAAAACACCTGCTCTGTGAACTCAGATTCTCGGGGGAAGTTGGCAGAGATGCTTTTCCTGGACTGGTATGGTTTATTTATTTATTTTTTTAAATCCCTGGTAGACATGATTCCTTCTTTCTCTCATGAAGAATCTGGCACACTGCTTCAGCAGTTACCCTTCTTGCCCCCTCACCCTCAAGTGTTCTGCTGCACTTTAACTGCAGCAGTGACAGTAGATCACCTGTGTTGGATGTGTCAGCTGGAGCCCTCAGTCCTGGCTCCACGTATGTGCCACCTCAGCCAGCAGTCATGTCTTGCCTCCAGGAGGTGCCTGCTGTCTACCAGCCAATGTCACTTCCAGAGCTCTGCTCTTCCTGCTGGGTAACAGCATCACTTGGCTGTGCCAGCTCTTATTTCTGCCCAATGCAACTGTCTGAAGTCAATCCAGGAGTCTGATCTTGAATTAGAGAATGACAGTGAGGACTTAATCTCATGTACAATTAGTGGTCAAGACTCAGTGGCACAGGCAAAGAGACGCAGCTTCTGCTATTCGCTTTTTCAGCAACAGTCTAATAATCCTCTAAATCCAAGCTTTGGATCTCTTGGCTGTTATTTTGGAAAGGGGAACAAAAATAACATAACTAAGCCCGTTGCAGCCCCTTGAAGTGGACTCAAGTGGAAATAAAAGCCCTTTGCGGAGCAAGCTTTGGATTGATTCCTCATTTCATGTCCAAAAATTACTTGGAAAGATCATGTCGGCCAAAGGCCAGGGTCTAGTCTGTGTACCTGTGCTGCTGTCCAGATGGGAGAAGAAAAAGAACAGATGCATCGAGATGAAGAGAGGATTTCAGAATGTGTTTTCAAAGCCTCCTGTTCACTGAAAGGGCTGGAAAGCGATTTAGAAAACACATCTAGGGTTTTCTTTGAACGTAAGGAAAAAATTGACTTGGACTCAGTGCTAACATAGTGGCTTTCCAGGCTTACCACAGTGGGGAAATGTCATCTGCTTGGTAGGAACTCAACCCAAACTCTCCCTTGGGTCAGCTGCCTCTCTGTCTTTAACTAGCTGGCGTGGGAGGAGACAAGCACATGGGAAGTTGAACAAGACTTTAAAGATATTTGGCCTTCCTATAATGGAGGTTGAAGTTGGCAAATGGTTTGGTAGCTTTTTTTCCTAAGACTTTGCCCAAGTGACCAAAGAGAGCTGCCCTTCGTGTGCTCTCACAGGTTCATTAGTTAGAAGCAAAAAAGAAGGAAACTTCTTTGCTCTGCCCAGATTTGGCTCTTTGTGGAGAGGGCTGGCTGAGGCTCCCATCCAAACAGGGAGGCTGAGCAGTTACACCCACCTTAGATGGTGCACATGCTCTGTTGGCCAATAGAAATGGGCTTTTGCTTTCTAGTCCTTCAGTGAATCTACACTATCTCTATCCAATCTGTCCTCTGACAGTAACCTCAATGTCTCTTTTTGGCCATCAACATCCCATCTTGCTCAAGGCAGGCAGGAGGTGTACGTAGGGAACCAGCATCTTCCCACCCTGGTCGCAGGCTCTGTGGCTTCAGCTCCTGGCAGCCAGCTCCATTAGACCTTGGACATGGAAATCAGATTTCCTCCCTCTTCTCAGTCTTTTAGACATACTTGGTTTTCCACTACAAAGGGAAGAATTTTGAAAAATGGACTTGCGTGTTTCTTTTTCTCCTATGCTAACTGTAGGTACAGAAAAAGCAGACATGGAGATGAGTATCAGCAATGATTTCCATGGAAACCATGGATTTTATAGCAACACTGGAGACTGATGGTGATGTATGTTCACTGAAGGTGAAGTTCTGGCAGCTAGAGCTAATGCTGAAAACAGCTGATCTGACATGGAGATCAATGTGGGACTAATGTTGAACTTGATGGGAAAATGAAGTGCTCCCAGTAAAATGCTCTAAGGCCAGCCATGCAAATTGGGTGAAGCCAATATGGAAGAAAACATCAAACAAGAATAACCAAATGGAGAGCTAATGTCCAATCTCAGATATATGGACACCAGACCCTGCTTTCCGTTTATAATATTGTTTTACAACCTTTTGGCAGCATTCCTTAACCTAAAAGTCATATTCAATTCCCTTCATGCTGAAGGCCTATGTATTCCACCACTGTGGACTAAGTTTTGGGATAGAAGAGAACCAGTGCGTCCAGAAACCACAAGGAATGAGAAAAGCAGAATTGACAAGTGTAAAAAGTCTGTTTTCACGGAGTCCAATGCTGTATTTGAGCTGCAGCAAGCTGTCAAATGCCATGTGGACTGTACTAATCCAGACTTCAGCCTTTATTGTGGGAAATCATGGAAGTTCCTCACCTCCTTGAAAGACACCCTGAGGAAGAGGCACTGAGGTTTATGACCTGGGTTTTGCATTATATTTTTAGTCTCTAAATTTTGCTGCAGTTCTTCTCTGAATGTGGATTTAGGGGCTTCATCCTTCATATTCAGCTTATTGAAGATGTGTAAATTATGCCTACACCTGTTTAAAAAAAACCCAACCGTGTCCATCACCACTGATATCCAAGAGTTTCTAGGTTTGAATGTCTAATAAGGAAAGAACTGTACCTTGGATGTAGAGGTGGAAGGAACAGTTAAACAGTAAATGAGATTCTGCTATGGAGACAGCACAGGGGAAAAGCAAGAGAGATCTTATTCTTTTTCATTGGGGTTTCTCAGCTGAGCTATGGATTTGTGAATCAGAGCTCAGGGTGGCCAATCCTGATCTCTGCCCCAGGGCTGGTTTTGGCTGCGGCGTTTCCTGAAGCGTCTTGGAGCAAAGTCTTGGCAACACAAGAAAGCCTTCTGGTGTTGTTACTGGTGTGTTGATTTGAACCTGGAGCTAGAGTTCAAACCTGTCTTACTATCTTCTGGACTTCCTGGGTTGGTGGTGAACTTGGAGGATCACACTTCTATCACCACTAATCTAGGGAACCTGGATCTGATGGGCTCACCCTCCCCTTACCATGGCTGTGCTGACTGGTAGCCTGTGCTTAAAAAGGAGGCTGGAATAAACCCTGAGTATGATGCATGTCTCTGTAGGAAAGAGAGAAAATTCCTCAGCTAGATTCACAGCAGCGGTAGACTCCTGCATGGAAGATGTGTGCCTGAAAAATTGTCTGTCTTCAGCTGTCATCTAGCTTAATAAAGGCAGGATGGAGAAAGAATAGCTTCTCTTACCTCCTTAGACCATTGCAGCTACAACAGCACTACGGCAAAACGGGATAAATAAGCAGAGAGAGAGAAAAAGTCGTCTCTTTAGAGAGACAAGCAGACAGACAAATAGACATCTAGCCAGATTCTTCTCTCTTATATGTGAGTAGCTCCAAACCTATTAAAGGAACTATTTGTAACCAGGAACAGAATCAAACTGCTGTCATAGTTCACTGTAAAAGATTTTCAGTTCAATCTTTGCTGGCATTTTAACAGTAACAGCTACTCATCAGCAATGTCAGGGTTAAATACTCCCAGCATGTGTGCAATTGCAGAAATACCCCAAGAAGAACCAAGGAAATATTTCCATCTTAAACTCCGATAAGGAGTGAAAATGTGCAACTCGTTCCATATGGTGGCTGGAAGCCCTGAGCCAAGCGGAAAGCCGCGGAGTCTGCCAATGCGTAAGAACTCACAAGCCTGATAAATGAGTGCACTGCACTGGGAAAGCCAGAGACAAAGTCACACTAGAAAGAAGAAAACAGAAGGAAAGTGAGGAGTATTATTTTTTTTTTTTTAATGAAAAAAAAAAAAAGGGAGGGAAAGGTTTGGGTTTTTTTTCCTTTTTTTTTTTTTTTATTAAAAAAAAAAAAAAAATCTTCCTCTTTTTCTTTTTTTTTTTTTTTTTTCTTTAAAAGTCAAGTCCTACCCATTTTTCTTGTTGGATGGCAGCAAGAATTTCTGGAAATGTTTTACATGTCAAAGATTTAACCAAACTGGGATGCTTGTGGACAAGCCATTATGCAATGAATGAATAAATCAGAAAAAAAGCAGGGGGGAAGAGTCTATCTTCTCTCATTACTTTACAAAAATGATCCTGGGCTGAGAGGGCTACATTCTTCCAGGATACTTGGTACAAGACAGGATAAAAGTGCTCACAAACTGGAGATGGACCAGTCTCAGATTTCTCCCACATTGCCATGAAAGATGATGCTGTATTCAGTTGTGTGGCAAGGAGGGAAAGGGTGTTAGAGGAGCCAGAGGACAAGTATGGCCAGAAAAGCATCCCAGCCATGGGCATCCTCCAGCAGCAGGATGTAGGCTCCCAGATGCTCTCCAGGACCGTGACCACCCCCAGCACCAGGCATGGGTGCTTGGTCAAACATAACTAGGGCTGTGTCTGGCACCTGGGGTCAGGGAGCAGGGAAGAGCTGGGCTGTGCTGGCAGGGAGCAGAGGGTCAGAGCAGATTGTGCGTCTCCTGCTCAGTGCCTGAGATTTGACAGGTCTGCATTCTTGGCTGAAGGGATCTGGCTGTACAATCGATTTCTGGAGAGGAGTGGGTAAATTCACAGCTTGGCTGCCTGGAGGAAAGGCGATGCCTTTGAAAAAGTCTTTTGACGGTTAAACAAGTCACCTCCTACAACCTGAGCATACTCCTACATTAAATCAAATCAGAGCTAGAGGAGGAATCAACCACACAAACAAAAGCAACTCCCCTGTTCCTTCTCCAAATGGATTTTTCATCCAGGATCTGCTTTGAAGCTGCAACTATAGGAGCATTTAGGTTCCCTGCAGTGAACAGCAATAGGAAATCTTATCTGGCTCGTTTGCCTAAGCAAATTCATTGTGTTTAATTGTCCTGCTACATAAGCTCTTCTACATGGGCAGGAAGCATTTTGACCTGTGCCAGCTTGGTGACTTCACCCAAACAAGGTGTGCAAAGCCGAGAGTGTTTTGTTAGGCTAAAAAGAGCAACAAAAAAACCCTGAAGGTTGTAAATTGCTAGGCAAGGCGATAAATGATATGTGAATCAGCCAATATAGTCTGTCTGGAAAGTTGAAAAGAATCCTGCCTTCGCATGAGCCTAAAATATTTCTTTTCTAGAGTACCTTATTTTCCAACTCTGTGCCACATTCATTCTCTTGCCAAGATGTTTTTTTCTCTGGTCTGTGCTTCTGTCTTGCAGCTGCCGACAAAACTGGCCTCTCAGAATCTCCCTGGCAAAAGGGAAATAAAGGTTTCCTGTATTTGCTGTGCTGTACTCAGGCAGTTGCATCCTTCCCATGATGTTGGGCTGCCCAGGATATACCTGGGTTACAGGAGGAGGGAGATTTGCTGGGATGGAGGGACTGCTGTAGATTACTGTGGCTGAAGTGGGCTGGGGGGACCTTCAAGATGGGGGTGTTCAGCTGAGTGAAGTTTGGGGCAATGCCCTTAGTGGAGGGAAAGTGTCCCAGCCCCACCTGGATATGCCGGAGGTAAAGATGTGATGAAGCTAATGCAGCAGAATAGGGACTTAGGAAACTATTTCCTGATTAAAGGGTGGTGTCTTGGACTGTGTAGAGCATCTTAGGTCTGTCTGTTGGTATATTAGGCCGTGTCTTGAATGCAGTTAACTCGCTTGGGGGGGGCTGTTAAGAGTTTGATTAAATCAACAGACTGTGCTGAGACTTGCTGGTCTGATTGCTGCTAGACCAGAGCAAGACATTACACCAGCCTGCTCCTGAGCCTATCCTGTCCCCTCTGTCAGCCCTGAAATCTGCAGTATAACTTGTGAGCCACTTCTCCCCACTGAAGTCTGGCAAGATGCTTTGCTTTGGGCAAGGCTGCTGTCCACCCTCCACTTCAGCCAGCTTGCTCTGCTGAGGCCTCTCCAGGGCTGTCACCTCCTCTTTAGCATTGCCTGATGCGATGTTCATGCTCCCAGGCTTATGGCAGGGAGGTGCTGTGCAATCCCACCCTTCCGTGCCCACAAGCCTGGCATTTATTATTTGCTAAGTCTTTCTTGAGCCAGCCCAACACACTGCAGGGGAGTCCTCTCTAGGCCTGGGCTAGCCAAAAATTCAGTGGGTGGAAAATTTCCAGAGACTAAATGTTGGGACTTCTCAAATGATGGTCCCTTTGATTTTCATTTAAGAACAAGTTAATGAGCTAATTTTGATTATGACATCTCTCTGTCCTTGCAAAACACCCTCCTGTAAAAGGCACAGGCCCGAATCTTGGGCCATATTTTCCTTTATTTTGTGCCATCATTTGTAGCTCTGAAAAATGCCTGTAAATAAGCTCCATTTCACACCACGTTTTCCTACGCAGCCACTACATGGCTGTCAAAAATCTCAAAGACACCTAATTTTCACCAGTGGGAGTTAGGTGCCTGAATGCCATTAGGTTTGGATCCAGCTTGCTTCACTTCAGCCTCTGTTTCTATTATACAAGGGAGTATCTCTGGTGGCTGCAGAAGCCCCTGAGCTGAGATTTGGGAAATTGCAGATGTGCTGCTCTCCCGCTGCTCCTGAACATTTACCATTGGTTTTGTGTCATGCTGAGGAGCCAGCAAGAGGTCTGTGCTACCTCCTATACTAATGCTACTGTTCAAGCAGATGAAGTTCCAGGTTGCTCAAGTCCATTTAAGAGGCTTTTAAAGCACCATTGAGTGTGAAAAGCTGTTTCCTCCAGTACAAAGATAGATGTTAGCTCTGCCTAAATGCATAACCTTAATATAAGGTAGATCTTCACCCTCTGCCACCCAGCCCCAGCCAGTTATCATGCCAAGGCTGATCCTAGTTGCTGCATGGAGATGTCATTTTTGTGGGAATGTGAATCCATTTGAAATGTTTCTTGTTTCCCTGTGAAGATTTGATCTCTTTCGATGGGAATATCTTTGATTTAATGAAGTATTATGAACTACTGCTTCACTTTTAGGCTTTTTTCTTTACCGTCCCTTGGAGTGTCTCTTTAATGCCTGTGATGGTGCTTTAGATCACCTGCGATAGCAGGGGGTGGGATGCCAGCACCTATCTGGTATCCCCTCCTCCTGCAAAAACAACTCATAGGTCACTGATCACAGGAAAGCAGGTCTGAAGTTTTGCCCTGTTGAATGTACATCAAAGTGTTGCCAACAGTGGAGATGCTTTGAAATAGGTATTCTAGAAGCAGCTCTTCAGCTGGTATATAAAAAAAAATAAAGCTTTGTTCCCTTGATTTATTCCTGGCTGCATCAGTTTAGTGCAGCAAAGGGCTGGGCCAGATCATTCTTCAGCTACTTTGACTGAAATGAAACAGATTTTCCCTTAACTTTACATTAAGTCGATGAGCAGCTCTGTCAAACTGACATCCCCTGACACCGTCTTTGCCTGGGATGACAGAAAAACACCACCACAAGGTAAGAGCAAAGGTCCATGCAGTTTTCCCTTGGAGGGGAGCTGTTTCATGAGCCCTACAAATTCAGGGGACTCGGCTCACCTGGGAAGGTGAGGCTCATGTCTTGCACTTCAGATCTGCTAACCTCAGCCATCACCACAATTGTAGGAAACTCAGATGCATGTTTGTGAACTGGGATGATATTCATGTTCTCCCCATAATTTTTTTTTTTTATTTTTTTGTAAGCATTGCCAACTTAGGCAATCAGAAAAGCGTAGCAAACATTGCAACACTTGTTTTTCAAGGTTTTCTTCCCAGTCATAGAAAATTCCTCTAATGAAAACTCCCCTTTGAAGGACTTCTTGAGACTGAAGCTTGAAAGATGTGCCAATCTCCTGACCTGAGGTTCTGGCTTTCTCTTCTAGATGGAGAAGATACAGCTTTTAAGTCAGGTCTGTATCTTGCAGGCCTAAACCACAATCTAGACTTGTCCTGGCCTAGTGCCTTTTGGACAGAGTAGATCTATTAGAGGTCGTGCTATGCAGACATCAGAATAGATGTTATGGCTCAGATCAAAGTCATATCTAGCCCAATATCCTGTCTCTAACAGTGCCAGCAGCAAATGCTTAGGGCAAGATATAAGACCATGGCAAGCCCCTGGTGATACTTCCTATGGTCCTTCCAACTCGGTGCAATTTGCAGCTGAAGGACTTCCTGAGCTATGGGTCACATCCGCATCCCTGCATGTAATGGCCTTTGATGGATCTTTCAATGTGTTTAATTGTTATTTGAACCCATTTGTACTTTTGGCTTCTGCAACTCCCTATGACAATGAGTTCTACCACTTAATTATGTGCTGTTTAAAAACATAACCATAAATCATAATCGCCTTCAGTTATAATAAAAGCTTTGAATTTGGATTAGATCGCCAGCAAGGATAAAGTCTGCGTAATTACATTGGTGTATTATGTCTACAGCAATGGGAGCCTCATACCAAAGTGTGGGGAAGACAAGCGACTAGTTTATGGCAAGATCTTCAAGAGAGACTCTTAATTCAGGCTCCTCCAGCTCTCAGCTGCCTGATGGCATGTGCTTTGGCAGGGTCTGGTTTATACAGAGCTGTCCATCTGTTTTCTTTTCCCCAGTGCAGTTAGCAGGGAAGGTTCATCCATCTTTGCAGATTGCTGTGGTCTCTTTTGTTTAAGGAGAAAGGTCAGGGTAGGTGATGCTTTTCCCGTGGATGCTTTTCCTGAGACTTTTACTTCCCCGTGAATCTGCAAGGTCTATAGGAGTAATTCAGCTCAACATGGCTGTTGCGATTCGAACCTGCCCACAGGCTCCCTGCTTATGGCTCAGCCTGAAAGAGCTTCTGTGTGAAAACAGGCACAGCCTTTGGCTTATTACTTATGGGCCACGGAGAACTTTGCTGGGATTAATATTGCTGCCTGGGTCCTTACTGTTAAGAGAGCCTTGAACCTGTTTTGTAGAACAACCTCGCCCACCATCCATTTGTCTTCGTGTAAACCTGGACTAACAAGTGATTTGTGGAAGAGGAGAGCCCAGGGAGGCTGGGATGATGAGCACACACTCATCCAACCAAACAGCTCAGGTACCCTGAGGTCTGGTTCTGGTCCCTCATCTTGTAGATGGATCCTAGGAAGCTTGCCAACAGAGCAACATAATGGAAAGAGTTGGTCTTTGTATGGTAAGAAGGTGTGTCCTCAAGGCAGCTCTGAGAGCTAGAGCTGATCTGCTTCCTGGCATTTTTACTTTTTCTTCCCCAAGATAGATTTTTATATATATATATATATATATATATATGTATGTATGTATGTATGTATGTATGTATATATATATATAATTTTTGGTAACTCTGTAATTCTGCAATGTTTTCTGATGAGGAAAAAAATAAATCATTTATGTTTTGTTCACAGGGTGTTGGTAACATTGGCACCGCAAGCTCCTCACAGTTCCTCTGGGCAGTTTTGTGCTGTGATTTTTGGGGGGAAGAATAGGGGTCCGATTGCTTAATCCTCCCAGCTAAGTAAAATCATCTGCCCTGCTAAATTCTCCAGGAGATGTACAGTTCACTGCTTGTCAGGCCAGGATATTAAATTAAGCAATTTTCATCAGATAACACATCTTCTGGTTCATGTAAAATGTCCAGCAAATCGCTACACTCGTAATTCAGGCTGATTGAAAGTGAGCTGCTAATCCATTTCACTTTGGAGATAGGCAAGAGCATGGGCAGAGGGGCCATCTCTGCAGGAGACTCCTGTTTGCGGCCATGCATGTGAATGTGCTCCCCTTGGGCTATCCTCCCCATGTCCCCCAGCGAGGCCAGGCAGATAGTGCTGCTCTTGCTGCCCATCTTTGCTGACCCTTTCAATGCTATGTAGTGTGGCCTGGATTAGCTGCTACGCAGGGAATCCTTTTAAGCGATGAAACCCGCATTTGGGGAAATCATTCTGCTTCGATTCCCTCCTGGCAGATGGGGATGGTGGAAATCTCTGGGAAGGCTCATCTCTGGGTTTTTGTTCTAACGCTCTCCTTAGTGACCCTGAGCTCCTGCTACAGACAGAGCTTTGCTGTCCTTGCTAGCCCATGGGAAGGTCTTGCCCAGAGCAGCCAGGCAGTGCTGCCAGCCCTCTGCAGTAGCCTGTCCTCCCATTGCAGCCACACTGAGTACCCAGTGGTAGAACAGGAATTAGAACATCCAAAATGTATAACTTGGGATGTGTCATGAAAACATCTGAAAAAGTTCTGCTTGTCATTAGCAATAATAATTATAATAGTGGTAGTAGGACTTTTTATTTACTGATGCTTTGTAGGTTCACATTGTTCCAGCCTCCCCAAACAGCATACTGGGAATTGTTCCCCATTTCTTCTATTTCTTTTTTTAATTAAAGCTGCATTATCCTGTAATTACATGACTCCAGAAGCTGGGGCTTAAGGAAAAGCAAAAAGTGTCTACTGTCTTGAGGTTCAGGAAAGGTCCACAGGTGCATCCTTGCTCCCACTGCGTGGAGTTATGAGGATCCTGGCTTCATGCTCTGCTGCCTGGGAAAATCCTGCCCCAAGTGCTTTTTGTGTCCTAGCTTCTTAAAACCTTTTTGAAAATCCCCCCCAAAAAAATCTGTAAAAAAAATAGGAGGAGTTTTGCCTTAAAGAGTTGGATTTAACTGTTGCTGCCTTTATCAGCTGCTCTGGAAAGAAAATCAGGTTGAAACAGAGTCAGGTGCTTGGCAAATGTTCCCCTCCTCCCTGTATTCCATCTCTGACATCCATGACTTTGTCTGTTGGTTCAGTCCATATTAGCTGTGTGTGGATTTGCATGACGCTATTAATTGCAGAGCAAATTAACCTTCTTCAGACCATATGCTGCTGCTGTAATATATGCAAATATGTTGTTAGCGACTGTAAAAATCCTAAAAATAAAAGCACAGTTGGACTCGTATTATCACCAAGAGATTAAATGCCAATGATTAAAAAATTGGCAGCATTTCCAGAATGGGACTTCTGTCATATAATGTTTTATCTACTGGGATTATCCTTTTAAAAAATTGGCAGTGTCCTCAGAAAGTGCAGCCTCTAGCTTATAATTTTTCTTTTATCTTTTTCTTTCCTTTTTTTTTTTTTTTCTTTGGCAGGTGCTTGAAGAAATCTCTCTGCCATTTCCCGACTGGAACCCTTTTGTTTTTATACAGCAAAGTACCAGTTTTATAAGCGACAGATTTCTCCACTCAGCATCTTTGGGACATCCATCGATCACTGACAGGGAACTGAAGTAAGAGAAGGGGTGACTTGGAAAATAAACTCTTCACATTCAACTGACGAAGTGGGAAACATCCGCTGCTGGCCTATCTCCACTGACTGTGATGGAGTTGTGCCAGCACAGAGTTTGGCCCAGCGTCTTTCAAGTCATTACTCTTTCATTGGTTATTTGCTAGAGTATATTGAAAGCCTGAGTTTTACATCTGCTTCCTCACAGACTTTTTTTTCCTTCTGTGGTGAACATACATTGTTTTGTATTTAGCTTTCAGAAGGGCTGGGTTGCAAACCCTGGTTTAATGGTGAACAGGTTTGTTTTTTTGGGAATCATGGGCTGTGTGCACACAGAGATATATAGAAGGGTTGTTATGACAGAGATGCTCCTCAGAAATGGGGTATTTTTATGTAGCTGGAAAAAATTAAAGCAGAAAAATTTGTTCTGAAGGCAAACCAGTATGTATGAAATCTATTCCTTTTTATTCAGTTTTAGTACAGTTCTATATTTAAAAGTAGAAATCAGCTGTAAAGATGCAGATGTTTGAAGTGCTATCTAGTCTGCCTTCCGTTAACATAACAATTTAGATAATTATCAATTGAACATAAGCAATCCATGTTAATGATATTTAAGCTAATTATAAAGAGTGATTATAAATAATTAAATTGCTTTGATAACAATTCATTATCTTGCTGCCCTCCCCAGGGCCCCATTTCCCAACAGCATTTGAGGACATGATCAGCCTTGGAGACCAGAACAGAGCTCCCTCCACTGACAGCTCACACTCTCCATGGGAAGAGGTGGGACTGAGAGCACAGCAATGGCTTTTAAAACCTGAAGATTAAGCGAAGTTGTTGAAAAGTGAGTAATTAAAAAGCCTATAACACTGCATATATATATATAAAAAGACTAGCGACATTTCAGGAGCTAAAATTGTAGCTGGGTTTTTGATGGCTGCCAGTTTGTCAAAAGCAGAAGATGAATCTCAGATTCACTGCCCAACAGTAAGATCCTAAGCCACAAATCACTAGATATTTAGCCCTTAGATGTGCTTAGTTTTTAACATGTGCAAAGAAGAACCCACAGTGACATCCCCAACATCCTGTGGGGCTCCTGCAACAGGAGGAGGCTCCAGGACCTGAAAGCTCCCTGGCAGAATTTAGGTTTGCAACACACAGTGAGGGATGTTTGGTTATGGGCTTTCCAAAGAGGGGGAAGACTAAATCTGCATTGTCAACAGTCTTCAGAGAGATGTATGCTCCCAGATAATCGAAATTTTGTCCACATGCTTTCCAAGAGGATGGCTGAGGGGATAGCTCCCGAAAGAGCAGAAACTTGCTGGAGAAACTTGCCTGATGGCTTCTGCAAAGAATGGTATCCAGAAGAGACCTTGGTGGCCAGCAATAGAGGTGATCCAGAGCCCCCTGAGTCTCTGATAACAACAGTGGTTTGTAAGCATGTTTGGGAAGGGCTTACCCCCTCTTTGCAACAGGCGTGTGCGTTTGGCTGTAAATTTCTTCCAGCTGTAAAGTCAGAGAAAACACTGATAAGCAGCCTCTGCTGCCCCAGTCCCCCCAGCTGGGAATGATAGATTTACCAGAGGTAACTCAGTGTACCAGGTCCTTTCTCCTCCCCAGCTGGAGCATGTGGAATATATTGTGGTCTAAGGAAAATACATCTTAAGAATTTCTCCTGTGTCTCTTCAGGAGCGTTCCAGGGTGGATTGCGGCAGGTGTCACAGAACCATGCACTTAAAGAGGGTTAAGTGAGGCTGTAGTAGCTCCACCCAAAGTCACAGCAGACCTCTGCATCAGGCTCCAAAAGGTTTGCTGTTGCTTGGATTTGGGCGAGACTAGCCATGGAAGCTCCAAAATACCGGAAGAAAAAGAGAGACTTTCCAATAAGAATGGACAAGGAAATACTCAAGATCTGCCTGGAAAAGCCTGTTCCTGCAGAGCGTCTGCTCCTGGGTTGTGATAACAGTTTCCATAATGTCCTATTTATTCTCTGCTGCTGAAGGAATAAAATTGAAGCACCCTTACTCCTCTGCAGGGATTGCCCAGGAGATGCACTGTTAAATGTGAATTACAGGAGGTCTTCAGTTCTCAAGATGTCTATGTTCGTGCTGATTTTTCTTTAAAGTTAATAGCAATTTAAGTGTTATCACTGGCACTCTTTCCAACCAAATGCAATAAGCTGGATCATGCAGCTAGCCAGAACCTTCTATTAAGGTATCCAGCACCAGAAAGGACAGTCATCACCACAGGATAAATACACTCTTGTTTTTTCACTAGTGTCTGCAATTGACTTTGGATAAAAGGCAGGATCAAGCTGAAAACACCAGCAAAGGCACATCCATTATGTGCAGTCAGAGTTTAAGCTGCCAGGCTGATGGTAACTCAGAGTTGAGTTAAGAATCTGTGCATTGACCCATGAGGCTGAATTATCCACTATATGGAAAACCACTGACCTAATCGTCTTCCAGGAAAAAGCATGGCGTATTGGAGAGTGTACAGAGAGTCTTGGGAAGAAATCTGGAAAGACAGACCATTTCTCCCACTGGAAGATCTGGGATCTACTGCAGACTTGGGATGGGTGTTTCCAAAGTGATTTTGTATGTGGAGGAGTTTTCTCCAGTGATGTTTTTACCACAGCACCGAGAGCGCCTTGGTTTACTCCCCTCAGCATGTTTGGAAGAACAGAATTGCATTAGGTTTTGTGTCAACCCCAGATGAAATGGCAGGACTTAATGTAGGTTAGACTTGTGTCTGTCAGGTTTTCCTTTCTGCCTCAGTCTCTCCTTGGTGATCTACATAATTTTCTGTTTTTCTGCCCTAATAGGGTCTGTTCCAAATCCAGAAGTGTCCTTTGCAGGGTACTGTTGTGCATCCAGGGGTCTAGAAATCTGGACACCCATAGGGATATCAGTGGGTTTGCCTACAGCTGAGTTTTGCCTGTATCCTTTCTCTTCTGTGTGGGGCTTGAGGTTTATAGACGTTTTTCTGGGTTTTCTGGATGTCTTGTCAAAGAGGAAGGTTGCAGGTTTTGTCTGACAAATAACAGAGAATTGTGTACATGGCAATAGGGTATCACCATATGGGTCAGAGCCTGATGCCAAGGAGGCAGGTTGGTGTCTCAGGGCCTCTTTGTGTAGTGGTGTGCACTGATAATGACCTGTCTTGTGCTTGTATCAGAGTCCAACCTTCTTGCTCAGTGTCCTGGGCAATAACATCCTAGAGCACATGGATAGAACATAGCTACAGAAACAGAGCTGGTTCTTTGCAGAAGAAAACATCTCTGAGAAGTGTCTGGACAAATCAGTTGCTGTTTCCCCCTGAAAAGGACCTTCACTGTGGCTCTTTGCTCTCTAAGGAAAGGCTGTGACGTGCAATGCTGTTGTGTGTCCCAATATATTTTGATTGTTAAAAGCCCGAGAGAACATCTGGGTCCTGTAGCTGAGGGTTCCAAGATGATGTCAGCCATGCTGGAGGAGAGGGATTCTTTTCAAGTAACTCTCCTCATCTACTAATCCAGATTTCCAGTTGTTATAGACTCCATTTGTAGTCAATGGAAGGTGAGCAGAAGCTCAAGAGGCTGTCTGTCAAGCCAACTGCTGTTCTTAGGTGGGCAGAAAGGTCTTCCAACTATCTACAGACATGTCCTGGGGCAGCCAACCTTTGATGGCCAATGTTGGGTAAATGACTCTCAGCCAGCATCTACCCACAGCATCAACCCTAGTGAGTCAAGGCGAATTGGAAGGAGTTCAAACTGGGTTAAGAACACATTCCTCTCACTTGGAGCTTTATGTGATTTTGCCACTAAACTAAGAAAATGTAAAAGCTGGGGAGGTGTTGAACATCTCCAAGTGCAAGAGATGTCTAAGGATGTAACAAAGTGCAACTTGAGTATCTCACACCTTGCCAGTGAGCCATGCTTAATGGGTCAGGCAACAGAAGTCTGACAAAATCAATACAGTTGGAGTGGAGATATTTGCAGATCCAACAACTGGCTGGTTGGTTTTTTGTTTTGTGGTTTGTTTTGTTTGTGTGTGTGTGTCTGTGTCAAGTTCTTGCTGTTTTGGTGTTTTATTACTTCTTTTTTTCTGTTTTGTTTTTTTTTCCCCCCCCTCCCCCCTTCCCTCTAAGTTTTCTGTTATGTTAATTTTTCAGGTTTAACCCTTGGGAAGGTTAAGATTTGAAGTGTAGCTGTGAGAGAACTGAGGTCTATTAGGACCAAGGTATTTGAAATGCTTTTCTGCTAAGAAACATCCGTAAGAGCTGAAAAATAGGAGCCATGTCCAGTACACCAGGGAAGGAGGCGAGTCTTGCAGACAGGGCTGCAGGCTCCAGCTCTACCTCCAGCCTGACAATTGATCCAGAGACATCCCTTGAACGCCGTATTACAGCACTAACGAGGAACGCGCCCTCTCCCCGCTCCAAAGCCTGAACCGCAGTGTGCTCTCCGCCGCCCCGCCTCTGATCTGCAAACACATCACTGGTTTTTATCACTCCGTTTTTTCTTTATCTGAGCGGGACTGGTCTCAAGCGCTACAACCTGATTATCTCCGAAGAGGTTGCCAAAAGCATGTCAGGGATCGTTAAACCTAATACTAAAGGAAGCGGGAGCAATCAAGTGGTTTGAGTAGGAAATCAGAGGGAATTCCTGGCTGAGGTTGCCAGGCAGGGGAAGGCTGGGACTTGCAGCTTGCTGAGAGAGGATGTCACAGCTCCAGACTCCAGAACCTCCTCCAATCGGTGATAAGTTAAATGGGAATGCCAGTATGTGTCCTCTTCCCCAGGGACATGTTTCCATACATATTATCATATCATTTCCATGCATATCATCTAGAGGAACCAAGAGCATTTCAAGTCAAACCTCATCTCCGCTTGGGTTGCAGGTTAGCCCACCCAAAAGTGTGTCTCTGACTGTAATTTAGCCCATGGCTGTAAATATTGTAGTGCCAGGGAAAGAAGTGGTGCCAGTTCAGCTTGCCCAGAACAAACAGCAGCACAGCTACAGTTGTTTGGTATTTTTAAATTTTTTGTTATTATTATTTATTTATTCTAAATTAGAAAATAAGCAATATCCTTCTTGGACCCTTGTATTTGAAATGAGTTTCATTCTGCATTCCCAAAATCTTAAGAATAATTTTGGAAGAAAATAGAAAGACATTTTAAGCTAGACTTGGACTGTAAATGCTTTGTTTTAAAATAAAACCAAATGTTTGGGTTTTTGCTGTTGCTGAGTTTGCCAAATTGTTTGTTCTTAAAGAATGTATTATGGAGTGGTTTGCTCTGATTGAATGTCCACTTATTCTGCTTCAAAATATAACTCCAGCCAAAAAAAAGTATTTTGGTTCTAATCAAGATCGAATTAATCAATCTTTGTTTGCTACTGACATGTAGTTACCACATTATCAAAGGGGATCTTCTCCAGTTCAACAAATGGCCTTTTAATGTGAATTCAAGTTTTTTATTGGTATTCTAACAACTTTCATAGAAATAAGATAAAGCCAGAATAATTTAAAAAAACAAAATCAAAACAAACCTGAGCAAAAACTATATTAAAGTCAAGCCATCCTTAAGTAGGTAGTGTTCCTCAAAGCCTTTTATCTCCTCAGACTTACTGAAGTGGATCTTGGCACTTAGAATCCTCTATAGATCTGGATGGAAATCCTCTTTGTTGTCCCTTAGTGTGTGTCTCTGTTTTAGCAATGGTGCTTGCATTTCCTAGCCCAAGCTCATCTTTGTTACATCAGGAGGACTCAGAAGTGCCTGCTCCAGTCATCTCTGCTCTATGAGAGGCTTTTCATTATATTTTACTTGTGTTTGTTTGTTTTTTTTCTTTTTTAAAGTCCAAGCTGATCCATGAGGAGCAGGACTTAACAGAGTTTGGTTTCCTGTTCTTCTGTGTCCTGCTGCTGGATTATCACATGCGTAATAAGGTGTGAGCTCTGATCAAAACATTTCCTGAGGCTGGAACCTTTCAAAGATCTCTCTCGTGTGTTTTTGTGTTTTTCCCAGCATCTAACAGCCTCACTGAGCTCCAGCCATGGCCCCTCTCCTAGCAAGGGCAGTAATTCAGCATTTTCTCTCTTTCCAGATGCCTACAACCATCAAACCAAGCCAACTCCTAATGCTTCTGGAGCTTTTCTTGTCACATTCAACTGAACTGGACCCCTGAATTTCAGAAGTCATTACTGGAGGGAGCCAAGTGACACACATGGTGAGATGCCTTATGAATTACTAAAAAAATAAGTCTTGGGTTGAGATCAAACCTTGTGTGCTCCATCCCAGAGGGATGCTGGTTGGGAAAGCTCCCTCATGGAGCACAGCATGGAGGAAACCATGGAAGGATTTTCAACTCTAATGGGGTTTAACCCACCATATGGTAAAGTTGGACTTAGTAAGTGAATATTTAGGAGCAGGATAGGAGAGGTGGAGTCAGACCTGCCTTAGGACAAGTGTTGTGAGCAGGGTGGCTGCAGGGACTGCCCTGGAAGATGGCTAGTCCAGAGTCTGGAGTGAGGGAAAGGCTGTCTGAGCAAAAGGGCATGGGGCTCTCACTGTTCAGGTGCACCACAGCACCCATGCAGCAAAGCAGGAGGAGACTGTGGCAAGGCTTTAAAAAGACCCCACCAAACCCATGCATTAGGAGCTTTCCCTGTGATTTGCTACAGGAAAAAGGAATGGCTGAGGAATGGTTTAAGCTTTAAACAAATTGTTTATTCTGGAGAGTTTGATGAGTCCTTAATTCCTTTGGGTAGTGATTGGAGAAAGACTGTGAACATGCACTTGCCAACAGATTTACACCAGCCCAGGCACATGAAACCCCTTTTACATACTGAAAGATATTAATCTTTATATCAGGGATGCCTCAAAGCCACCAGAATGCATCAAGGTTTTGGATGTATCTAAAACTGAGATGCTGAGTTCCAGGCAGGACCCACTTGGGGTGGGGTAATGTGTGGTGTGGGAAATTAATGAAAGAATTAATGACTGCTTTAAATCATTGTGGGGTTTTCAGGTATTTCCTAATAATAAATTACTGAGAGTTTGTAACCTGCCTTCCCCTATCTGCTTCACAGAATCACAGAATCACAGAAATTAGGGGCTGGAAGGGACCTAGAAGATCATCTAGTCCAACCCCCCTGCCTGAGCAGGATCACTTAGACCAAGTCTCTCAGGAACAGATCCAGGCGGGTCTTAAGTGTCTCCAGAGATGGAGACTCCACAACCCCCCTGGGCAGCCTGTTCCAGAGCTCTGGCACCCTCACTGAGAAAAAGTTCTTCCTTGTGTTAAGCCTAAACCTCTTGTGCTCCAACTTGCACCCATTGCCCCTCGTCCTGTCATTGGACGACATTGAGAAAAGTCTGGCTCCATCCTCTCTACACTCACCCTTAACATATTTATAATGTTATATTTATAATTCAGCTTCCCTAAAGCAAGTAAACTGTAAAAACTTTCCTGATCCCATTTCAAAACGTTAATGTTTACAAATAATTCAGTAAGACATAAGAGGAGTCAGGCCCTCACTCTCTGAACACTTTGAAATGCACATAGTGAGAGGCTAAAGTCATTCCCCTTGCAGGCATTCCCACCCTGAACAGCTTCCCTTCTCCTCCTGCAGGTGATGAGGAGGGCCGGGAGAAGGAAGCTCAGCACTATCCCTTTTGTGGCTCAAGGAAAACGGGTCTTGACAACAGCAAGTGGACGATGCCTCCTCCCTTTGCTAGCTCCAGGTCATTCTACTCTTCAGCTGGGGCTCCCTGGTGCTGCCGGCATGTTCTGGGATGCTGGCAGGGGGGAGAGGCAGCCAGAGCACTGTCAGCAGCCGCCGGCATTCCCGTGGGGACCGTGGCACCTCGTGTGTTTTGACAGGGGACAGGCTGTTCTCCTGCTAATAGGCTGTTGGACATGGTGTTCGCTGCCCGGCAGGAGGAGGGGGTGGGAGTTTACAGACTCCAGGCACAGCTAAAGGTTAGGGAGTTAGCGGTGGCACGTCCACCTGGCATGACAAGTGTGAGGATCAATACTCCCCTGCATTATTGCTTCTGGGGGGTCGCAGGTCGGCTCGCACTGTTGTTGCTGCGTGGGGATGGTGCTGTCCTGCCGAGACGCTGAGGAGGTGGACTGGAAAATACAGCTACTGGAGGTGCAAGTGTGGGGAGATGTCACTTGGCTGGCATCAGGGAAGGGCAGAGCTGGCTTTTTTTGGGCTGCGTGCCACTGGCTGGGTCACAATTTGGGGACCCTCTCCAAACCAGAAGTTGCCACTTTGGCTTCTGTGTGCAATCAGGGTTTGTGCCAAGAAGGCCAAGCTGGCTTCCATCTTTTTTAGTTTCATTTTATTTCTTAGCTTTGTCTTTTCTGATCAGGGGAGGAGGAAAGAGGCTGAGCTGGTTGTTTATTTATATGCACCTTGTTTGCTGCTCAGTCCAGGATTACAGAACTTTAACTCCTTCAGGTTGAGATGACTGAGAAGGGAAAAAAATATTAACACTTGCCAGCTTAACCACTCTGAAAAATCCCAGACAAAAGTTATCTGTGTGGCCTTCCTTGCACCTATCCAGGAGGATGCAGGTTTTAATGAGGTGGTTGCAGCACGCAGACAGTGCCTTTGCAGCAGCGATCCCAAAGCGAGCATGCTGCTTGCAGGGAAATGTGCCCCCCTCCTCTTTGTCCCCATGCCATCCATGAAGGGAGCACTCGGACCAGGCTGTGAATCATCCCACAGGAGACCCACAGACCCAAACTGAGGGATGCAGAACCAGGAGGACGCAGTTTCCATTAGGAAACTCCGTGTAAGTTGTTGCAGTTGGGTTGCCAAAGCTGGTAGGTCCATTAAAATCCTTGCTAGGGGAACAGAAGAGCTCGCATTTGCCTGCGTCACCTTCAGGCTAAGATAAATAATAGTAATGAGAACAACGAGTGATTTAGAGGATTTTACCAGCATAATTAATGCTGATTTATACTTCAGGGTAGCAGAGAGACAGGCTGTGATAGAACGAGTGGGTGAAGTTTCTGAATGAGACGGGGAAGGGGATGACAGTGGGGAGTGAAAAATGAAATGTGCTTGCTAAAAAAAGCAAGCAGCGCTGGCTCAAGCCCCATAGGGAGCAGAGCAGGTGACATAAATAATACCAGCATATCTGCCATTCCCTTTAACAGGGGTCACTCACTCTGTAATTACATGGAGTTATTAGTGTCTTTGGTTGCTATGTGAAGGGATACAAGGTGCTGCAAGACAGAAAATAGGAATATCTATTCATTCTATGGAGCCAATTAAATGGCAGTGAGGGAGAAAATGAGTCTATGTAAAAAAAAAAAAAAAAGACTGTGTGAGTTCTGTGGCTTTGAGGGTGGGCTTCATAGGATCCAAATTAAATTGTCTAAACTCTGACTGGAGAACTTGCTTCTCATACAGCAGCAGTACTTCAGGAAGAACTCTTCCCACCCACAGGGAGCTGCTGGAATCACCTGAGATCCCTAGGGTTCTCTTTGGTGTCCCAGGGAAGCCAGACAACTCCAAACAACATACTTGCTTATACCATGTCCCCACCTGTGAGCTCCTGGTCCCAGTGTCTTCCTTTATAGTCAGGTCTAGCACAGATGGTCTGGCTGATCACACAAAGAGCATGAAAAGGGTGATGGGACTCCCTGGGCTGATCCTGCTCCAGTGTAGCCATGAGATCTTGGCCATTGACTGTAATTGATTGACTTAATTTAAGACATCAATGATTAGCATCATCACTGACTTGGTGTGTACCACAGAGGTGAAGTGAGGCTGTCACCCTGTTCTTCTGGCTGTCAAGGAAAAGGGGATTGTTTCTCTGACATGGTACCAACACCTGCTTCTTGGAGCAGTGGGAGCTTCAGCACATCTGAAAATAACAAAATAACTTCTTGTTGTGTTTTGTTTTTTGTTTCTTTTAATGTGAACTTCATCTGGCAACAATCCCATTATGGAAACAACAGGTTGGATCAATGCAGATGTATCTCCCACATTCCCTCTGCTGGGAAGGAGGACAGTAAGAAGTCAATGGGGAGCTTACTGGCCTGTGCAGCTGGCTGCCTGGAAGTAATCCTTGTAATGAGCTGCCCCCATTTCCCTGAGATGGAGTTCAGCATGGCCTTGGGGAATGCTCTGCTGGTCACCCAGGAGTACCTCCTACCCATGTGAGTAATGGTCTGTTATCTAGCAGTCTCTGGCTCCCTGCCTGCCTCTGTTTATCCTTTTCCCACACACCACATCACCAGCTGGTGGCTTTCTCCCTGCCTCCTCACTCAGGTCTGTCTTCTGTCCCACTGCTGCCACCCAAATTATGGCTTCAGAGGATTCCTGATGCCTGTTGTGTGTCCCCTGAGTTGCACAGCCTTTCTGAGGGGTACATGTATGGATACTGCAGTGAGACAGGGGATGGTTCTTCCTCCAGACCCAAGGTAGCAGCCATGACCTGACTCCAGGGGGTGACCTTCATCGAACTGCTTCATGCAGCACACAAGTGGACCAAGGATGTTCTCTGGCTCTCAGGGACTCAGTATGAAAAAGCAATTTAACTAAAATAAGACATAAGGAAATGGCCACCAGGCAGGAAATGCACCAGGGGAGGTTTAAATTGGACATTAGGAAAAATGTGGACATTGTGCCTGCAAGCTCAGGGAAGACTCCATCTTCCTGCTCTTTCCCCAGACTGCTTTTTTGCCCCTTTTGCACCCCAGACAGGTAGCTGAGAGCACACTGAGCTCTGCGTCCCTGGTCCCAACCACACCAGCCTCCATGTCTCCCATCACAGTGGTGCTGCAGAGATGTCCAGTGGGTCAAAAGCCACATGAGTGGCTGAGAAAACTCCCCACCACTCCAGAGCGGCTGCACTGGTTTTCCTCCCCCACCCAGGAGTCCAGAAAGCCACCATGACTCACTCCTTTTCCACAGGAGGCAGTTGCCAGCTCTTGAAATACTTAGTGTTTTTCTTAGAGTCCTGGCTCCTGAAGCCATGTAATTACTTGAGCTTTCATTTTCTTTAAATAAAGCTCATTTCTAACACTTGTATTTGAAAAGAATAGCCGGAAAATGTGACCTCTTACAAGCTCAGAAGCCACATAGTGAAAAACCCACCTTTATTCTTTCTTATTCTTTCTTTTTCTATCTTTCTTTCATGTCTTTTTTTTTTTTTTTTTTTTTTTTTTTTTAGAATATTATCTTGCAGACTGCACGTCTTCTTTCTCTATCCCTTGAGTCTTGCAATATTGCAAATGATCTGGAGTTAGTGTCTTGGTGGGGGTGTTGACATCTCAGGTCCATTGGCTTCCAGAACTTGTTTTCAATATTTTTCTGCCTGCTAACATGTAATTTTGTGCAATGTGAGGTGAGTAAAAAGGCAGCAAATCCCAACCTATAAAACAACCTATTGCTGGTATGACTTCTTTAGTCTCTGAGCATCCTGAATCCATCCCTTGTTTTGAATTCCACTGGAAAACCCTGAGTTTAAGAAGGTCAGGTTTAATTGTCTCCCAGAAGAGCCCAAGCTCTTTACAAGCTCCATTCTGCTGAACGATGCTGCATTTCCTATACTGAGGCAAACCACAATCCCACGCTGTGCTGGTCCCTATGCAGCAGATGTTTTGGTCCTAACTTGTTTCCTCACTCCTTTTAACCTCACAGAGCAGGCCTGAAGATGCCATTTCTTATTCCCTTCCCATAGATGCCACAAGGGTAAGAGTCACAAATAAACCTTGTGCTTTCTGGCCCAGGAAGAGCTCCAAGAGGTCCTGGACTGTGCAGCTATAGACAGCACAAGTTTGGCTCTGGACTTTTTGATCCAAGAGTATGACATATAGTTTACACTGTCTTTTTAAGCTTATGGGAGAAACAGAAGTGCTTTTCCTGGGGCATTCAGTCTATCCCAGGAACAGACATACCTCAGGTGGGAATGGAGGTGTGACAGACTAGAAGGGCTGTCCTTTTCCCCTTGGTTTTGAAGGTGTCTGGACAGATAGTTATCTATCCTCCAGCTTTCATGTTTAACACTAGGTGGGATGAATATGCTTGCTTGATACTGCCATGCTGGGATATGCTTTGGAGAAGAGGCATTACCTGGTGATGAGGAAAGAATCCTGCTAATACCACCCGTCAGCATCAGGGATAAGTGCAGGATGGAGATGCTAGAAAATGATCCCGTCTGGGACACCACTCTGGCTGAAGCTTTTCTTTTACGGAACATCAGCAACTGAAGTCCCATGGCACAACAGGACAGAAACCTCACCTCTGCAGAAGAAGGCTCAATGTTGTGTTTTCCTTGCTCTGTTCAGGAGCTGTGAAAATTGGTCTTCTGTCCACAGCCACCACAAAATCCCAGCCAACCTGCAAGGTCAGAGGACCAGGGAATTTTGGAGTAATTCACTTATTTTAACACTGGTGATCTCCAGCAAGTGAGAAGCTCGCTATTAAATGTAATCAAGAGACATTCCAAAGCACAGACTTGTTGGAGGGGGGGGAAGCAGTGTGCATTTTTAGCAACATCAGTCAATGCACTGGCCAAAGTCACACATTCAGATCGAGACCTAAAAAAATATGGAAAAGTTTAAATAATCCTTGGAAGCAATCCAGGAATTGGTCATTCAGTCTGCAGGACCTTTTACTAATAACACTGTAACACAAAGCCTGTAATGGAAGCACCAAGATCCAGCCCGTTGGTTTTCCAGTCTGAATTGACCGTTCCAAAATGAACGACTTGGATTTTGGGGAGAGAAAGTAGCAGAACTGGTTTGTCTCTTGGCTGGGAGGATTTGGCTTTGAAGAACATAGTTTGCAGGAACAGACAGCAATGTGAAGTTTCTCCACTTGAGGTTTCTCTTGGCCTGGATGTCCTTTTAATTCTCTATTATTTACACCTCCTGACCTCATGTGGTCAGGAAATTGCCTTCATTCTACTGCAGGAGATGCTCTGCTCCCTCCACTAGAGACCTGATTGCCATGTAGTAGCCAAAGCCTTGGAGAACCTGTAGATCTGCACATTTTGTGTCTCTCATCCATGCTGACATCTTGAAGATTTTCTTTCTTGTGGCTGTGGAACAGTGAAAGAGGAGAAATTTCACTGCAGAGGCCACCAAAGTGACCTCCTCTTAGCACAGGAGTCTTTTCTGTAGCTCTGTGACCCCACTTTCCCAACAGCAGCAGCCAGTGGATAGCAGGAGAGAGAGGAACGCACCACAGTGGGAGCTGCTCCTCTGGTTTTAATTAAAGCTGACTTGCTTCAGATCTTCACAGGAAAAAAAATAATTCTGTTTTCCCAATTCCCCAGCAACAACCTTAAGCAGAATCCCCTTTGCCACTGATAAAAGAAGGATGAAGAAACCAATGTGAGAGGTTGTGTTTCCCAACCAATGAGTCAAAGGTCTCTGAAAAGGCCGGGTAAGGATGGAAGGGAGAGGAAAATGCACGCAATTCAGTATTCCTTTGGTACACCAAAGCATCCTGCACTAAAACATGGCCAAACTGTGCCTGGCAGGTTTCCTGATGACCCTGACATCAGGCTGTAGGCACATCTTCCCCTTGCTGCCAAGGTAGCACATTTATATACCTTCCTTCTTGATGCTAGGAAAAAGAAAAATGAAGAGCATGTATGCAGATATGCATTCCCTGACCTGGGAGTCAGGCTGAAGCAGCCAAGCGCCTTCCACTTGAATTTTATGTGGTTCAAAATGTTTTTTAGAAGTATCTGTTTATTACAGCCCAATAAAGTTTTATTTTGCGAAAAACCTCATGATTGATTTCCTCTGCTTCAAACAACAACCAGCAACCTCCCCAGCTAGCACCTCCTCCTCGATTCGTAAAAATGTGTTAACAATTCATTTAAAATCCATACCCAAGCCAAGCGCGGTTTTATTCACAAAGTTACGCAAATTAATACAAAGCAGCCCACGGCCCAGGGTTGGCATCGAGTCAAAGCGGGCTCTGAAAGCCTCCCTCAGCTGCACTGCACGGTGATGGGCTTGTGGAAACCAGCTCTTTGGTGGAGAGCATTTCAGCTTCATGTCGCCCTCCCCATGTTGCTTGGTGGAGTGACAATTAAAGTCTCAGGTTGTATGATGAGACCTTGTGCACCTTCAAAGTCTGGTCATCTTCCAAAAGGTTCATTTGAGAGTTGGCTTCTAGGTGCAGTAGAGGATGCTATGGTTTTTCTTTTTCCCTTTCTGCTGTGTAAGTGGCTGTAACAGAGAGTTGTGAGCTCAGGTAGCAGAGGTGGTTTGATGGTGGGGGGTGGTCACTAGCTTTGCAGGTCTGTTGATTGGGAAGGAGAGCTCTGAGGGAAGACCTCTGCTCTGATGTTACTCTAGAACATTTAGGAGTGAAATATCTTGAGCAATTCACAGATACACATGTAACAGTGAGAAACCACTTTTTTTTGCTCCTGGGAATGGAGGACAGAAATGGCACATCTGGCCCAGATGTCACCATTCAACAAATGCACCACATCAGATCCTTCTGTTTCTGTTGGCTTCTCCCCCAGCCTGACTCGCAGGCCTGGGCAGTGGGATGTGCTCAGATGCTTGCTGTCCTTGGAAGATGTTTCCTCAGTGCAATTTGCCCTGACCTGGGGTCCCTCGAGGTTGTCCCAACCACCCTCTGCCCTGCTACAGCAGACACCAGAGCAGGAGCAGGTGCAAGCTGGTCATCTTGAGGCACTAATCGGCCTTAATTGACCTGATAAGCCTCACTTGGGGTCTCCACCCATCCCTCCCCTTCCCATGATCCTAGAGCTCTATTTAAGGGCAGCCCTGGGGGTGGTTCGTTTTTGCCCTAGGTTTTGTTATGAGTCTGGTAGTTCCCTGGCTTTCTAGGTGGACTGTGGGCATATGCTGTAGGCAGATTGTCTCCTGCCCTACCTCTGAAATGTGTCTGGAATTTCTGAGGTAGGTGGCTTGTCTCTAAAACCCATCTCCTGCTTGACCTTCAGACTTGTAAGTAACTTGTCTCTCATCCTGGCTGGATCTGGGACCTCTCCTGTAGGTAGTCTGTCTATGTTCCTGTCTTCTGGATAGGCCTCTTGTCTCCAGTCCTGCCTCTGGCTTTGTCTCTTTCTCTGGGTGGACTCTGAACCTGATTCATTGTCTGAGATTCTCAATAGCCCCTGTTGTGCTCAGACCCCAGTAATGAGGAAATTTCCTGTGCTGGGGTCATCTGCTTGTCCCTCCTAGTGGGGTAACCCTCTTTCTGATGCCCACAGGAGCTTCACCTCCTGGAGCTGTGGTTGCCCAGAGCACTATGCACCCCACTGGGCTTTCAGGTGCCCACTATAGCCACTGGAGAAGGACAGGCAGCTCCAGAGGGCTGGTCAATCCATTCTAAGTAAGGTGTATGTCCTGGATTGGGTTCAAGTTAATTATCACAAACAGGCCACAGATGGGAAAACCTACTGAGCCAGCCAGTGGAATGTTCCATACCATCCTGAGTCATACCCTGAGTTATATAAGGGGAGGACTGGCCCAGGCTGGAGTGCATGTTTTTCAGCTTGCTTCTGTATGTGGCTTCAGTGCAGCCTGAGCAAAGAAAGTTGGTGTCTCAAGCACAGGTACAGCTTTCCTGGCTTCTGTTACTGGTTTTGTCTATCATTTCATTAGTACTGTTATTTTTTCTCTCTTTGTGTTGTTTTATTAAACTGGCCTTCTCCCAGCCTCTGGGGTCTCCCTTTTTTTTTCTTAAGGGAGTGTGGAGGGGAAGTGGTGGGTGAGCAGTTACATGGTGGTTAGCTGCCAGCAGATATTAAACCATGACAGTGGGCAAGAAATACAGGAGCTCTGTTTCCATTGGCAGTAAATGGAGGTTAACCTAATGTTAAGCGGAGCTCCTGTGTATTTAACCATGCTAATGAGTAAATCATCCCAAATGCCAGAGGCAGCAACCCTGAGTTTCTATGCCTGTTTTTCTCACCTTCATGGTCCTTCCATAGCTTTGTGTCTAGTTCTGGCCAATCTCAGTGTCCTTGCTGCAGAAGAGTGTGACCCTGAGTCTGTGAGGGTCTGCTAATGAGGCTGGAAGAGCAACACAGCACCATATCTGCCCATGCTGTCACCCACAGTAGTGCTGGAGTGATGCTGGAGCAGAGAAGCTTTTTGGTCTAGGTGGTATTTAAGTGCACTTAGCTGTGAAAAGCCTTCACGCTGCGGATGGTATCTCTGTAGTGTGTGAAGAGAGCTTCTGTCGAGGAGGACAAAACCAAAACAAGACTCTGTGTTACTGACTTGTCTGGAGGAAACTGGATTTTTGGCTGGTTGGACTGCTCAGGTCAAGTATGCCAAAATGGTTTTGGAGGAGACAAAATGTTTTCGGAATTAATTTTGTATTTGAGATTTTGAGGTCTTAGTGAACAAAATATTGGGAAACAGATATTTCCACTCAAGAATCTCCTGGTATCTAAGAAAAACAAGAGTATTTGTTCTTTAATTTGTTTCATTGTTTTACTTTGCATCTGGCCAAAATAAATGCTGTCATTTTCCAGGACTGCTAATGTGAAGGTCAGTTGGTCACGCTACTCTTGAGGCAGAGTGAACACAAAATGTGGCCTGGCTGTTTCCTTTCTGTGCACTTGCGATGTCACCAGACTTGTGCTAGTTTATGTTTGGGCACCACCAGAAAATGCCTTACATAGGATTCATGTGATACAGGCAGTTCAGATGCTTGCCACCAACTTTCCCTTCCCAAGGGCTGGAATGATGTAATTTTAACACTACAACAGTGATGCTCTTTGGGGTAAAATGATACTGTTCAATGTTTTGACTAGTGTTTAAGGCTAGATTCTCTGAGGTGGCATCCACCCTGAAAGGTGGTTGAAGTGAGGTGGCGTTGGACCCTTCTCCCAAAGAACAAGTGATAGGCCAAGAGAAAATGGCCTCAAGTTGTGTGAGGGGAGGTTTAAGTTGGACATCAGGAAAAATCCCTTCCCTGAAAGGGTTGTCCAGGATAGTGATGGAGTCCTTGTGATCTCTGGAGGCATTTCAAAGCTGTGGAGCTGTGGTGCTGAGGGACCCAGGTTAGTGGTGCTCTGGCAGTGCTGGGTGAACAGATGGACTTGATGCTATTAAAGGTCTCTTATGGCCAAAATGATTCCATGGTTCTATCCAGTGTAGCTCTGCTGATCTGCAGTCTAGACTGCTTTATAGTAATGATTTGATCTACTGAGTAGCTGTGTGTGTTTAAATACCTCTTCAGCTCCCTTCCCCCTCTTTCTTCCTTTCCAGAAAGCCAAGGAAGTCACTGCTGAAAGGCTACTTGTACAGCAAGCCTGAGATTTCTCCCCCTTACTGCCTTGTCAGCACAGCACCTGCTCTTGCACCTGAGTGAAGCCCTAAAGTTGTCTCATTCATCAGTAGGGATGAGAGGG
The DNA here is from genome assembly GCA_013401355.1 of Ceyx cyanopectus. NCBI lineage: Eukaryota > Metazoa > Chordata > Aves > Coraciiformes > Alcedinidae > Ceyx > Ceyx cyanopectus. The sequence goes on from VYZU01070907.1 coordinate 63,115, forward strand.
CTGGGACACATTGATTGTCCTTGATGAAGGAACCTGGAAGTGGCAGGAAGAAAGTGTGAGGCCAGGTGGGACTTCAGAAAACATCTCTTGCTCCCACCACCTGTGTCCTTCTGAGCAGGCAGTGCTCAGGTCCACAGAGAAGCTCAAGTGTTGCTTGATCTTATCAATAAATTGTCAGCCTGAATTTCTCTGCATGGCCAAGGGTCACTGGCTGCAGTGTTGGAGGCATCTTCCCCAGGGAGGGTGTGGAGCAGCTGTGAGGAGGGTCCTGTACACACAACATTGCCACCTGAGCTGGGAGCATGGGCTGTCCTGCCTGAAGAGACAGAGGTGTGGATGTTTGAGGCTCTCTCCAGCCTCTTCCACAGGGATCCTGTGAGATTTGTTATTGACAGCATCAAATATCCAGCATGTTTGCTCCTGGTTTTTTGTTTTGGGTTTGGGTTGTGGTTTGGTTTTTTTTCTGCCTGCTGGCCTCTTATCTAAAGTGCTTTCTCCTGCCTCCAACAGCTGAGTTTCATCACACTGGGGAGGTTCTGAAGCTTGTAACCTCTTGGTAAAATCCATAACTCCCAAAGCACATCAAGTTGACCACTAAAATGCCGCAGTCACTTTTTGGCACTAAGCTCAAAGTCCTCTCCCCCAGCCCTTGAGGGAGTAGCCAGGGTGGTTGAATCCTGTTGAGATGCTGTTCAGTGGTACAATTTCCCCAGGGCTACCAAGATGGGAAAGGGATAATCCTTTTTGAGGTGCTTGGTCTTGCCTGTGGTGAAATACAGTCGGCGTTTGGCCCCAACTCTGAATCAGCTGCAAACCCAAGGGAAATCCTTGGCATAGGCTTCAAAAGCTCCTGTGCTTCTGGGCAAGGCAGGACCTCAGCACAGCTTGGCTTTGCAGGCTTGCTGGAGAGCAGACCTGCCCTGGAAAGTCCCTGTGGGAGCAACGAGATGGTTTCAACCAAGATAAATCTACTGCATGTAGGAGAGTTGTAGGGATGAGGAAGGAGGCATTTCATCAGCTTTGGCCAGGTGAAGAAAAATAGAGGCTTAGTCTGGCTGTTCACAATCTTTTTTTTCTGAGTTGCAGATTCTCCCCCAGATTCCTCATGAGTCCTGCACTGGCCTTTGTTAAGCTCCTGATTTTCAGCCTTGCTTTCCCTTGCTATCTTTCATGGACCCCTTTGTAGCAGTCCGTGGCTTTGTGAGGGTCTAATATGCAGAGCTCTGCTCTGCCTACTCCATGCCACCCTGTGGTTGCTGATATGCACTTGTGACCTTCTGTACTATCAGTGTGGGTGCCAACAGAGTATGGAGCTGAAGTTGAGGGTGTTGTGTTGGGAATTGCTTCTTCTCCATGTTCATTAGTCTGCTTGCTAAGTCAGTACTCAGCACCTGGACTTGTGTGTGTTGAGGTCAGACAAGAGTGTTTGAGACCTCTTCATTCTTTTCCAGCAAAGAGGCTGATGGTGACGGAGCAGAGTCCCAGTTCCCTGTTTACCAAAGCTGGTGCGAGTCCAGAACTGCACTCTGAGGTAAAAAGTGATGTGCCACTTGTCTTGGCAAACTAGCTCTCCATGGCATGTATCTGAGAAGCATTTATGGCCCACAGAGCGATGCGGTGGGGATCTCTCTCCCTGTAGATCTACTCTCTGTTAATGGCAGAAGATGGCCACACATTCAGCATAGATGAGACACTTCACTGCAGATGGTTAAGCTTAAACAGAATGCATCTATATTACACTCTCATGAATTAAATTCCCAATTGTTTTGGGAACTTATTGCATAGAGGAAAAAGTAGATCACGTTTCACCAGAGAATGCCTGAGCTGAAAAAACAGAGCTGGTTTTATCAAAGACACAGTTGATATTTCTTCTAATGTTGTTTTTTAATTTTTTTCTCTCTTTTTTTTTTTTTTTTTTTTGGCAGGATTGGGAGAGAGAAATTCTTGCAGATTACAGTCCTTCAAAGAGATGGGAATTGTGGATGAAGGCAGAATGGGAGAAGATGGTCACTAATATGTCTGATAGCACTAGGAGAGGGTCACAAGAGCTGATGCTGCTGCTCCCAGGCTAGGAGCCACAGCTAAACCCTGGGAAGAAGTTTGGGAGTACAGAGGTAACAAGTGATCTCCATGGTAAACACTGGGTTTCAGTGGCTGGGTTCCAGCTGAACTGGTACCCAAATGGATTTGTGTTTTATGTGTTGTTTTTGTTTTGTTTTTTTTCCATCTGAGGGGTCTGATGTTGACTCAGGACTGGGAGAAGAGAAGCAGGAAAAAAGGTAGTGCTAATTCAGGGAACAGTGAAGCTGAAGGTTAATGTCACTCCAGGATGAGCAAGGAAAGAAAGCAATTCAGGTGAGAGGGTGGCAGGGGCCTGGCTTGTGTGAAGAATGAATCCTCGACTCATTAGAAAAAAAAAAAAGAATGGTTGTTTTCCACCTCATTCCATGCTGAATTGGAAAAAAGCCAGTATCCTAGAATTCCTGCATGTTCAATTCCAAAAGGAAAAAAAAAAAATCTTATAGTCAACAAATTCCATTTGGGTAGAAAAAATGATTTGTTTTGAGTTGAATGTAGAAAATGAATGTCAAGGAAAAGTCATTTCAAAGCAAGAAAGTCCATCCTTCTCGTTGGGGAAAATGTCAAAAGGGCACACTGACATTTATATTTTTTTCTCTCTCCACTTTGTTCCTGAACAAAAATTTGCCAAAGCCAACAGGCTGTTGTTTATTGATGGAAATCTGTTTTGACAAAAATTTTCCAACCAGCTTCACGAGCTGCTCACAAACATTTCCACACTCAATTCCAGTCTGGATTTGGCAGGGACTGGGGGTAAGGATGAAGAAGGGGCTATTTTTCAGTACCCGTCAGTGATGTATCGCCCTGTCAAAGGACCCAACACTGCTGAAAACCTCCTGCTTCTAGCAAGAGCTCAGAGAGAGGTTCCCGCTCTTTGGCTGGCTGACCTGGGCAGAATTAAAGCACTGTGAAATGCTCACATGAGCTGAGTGGGGACTAGATAGCTGCTGGTCCAAAGTTAGGTCCCAGTTAGTCTTCAAATGGGATAGGATCCTAGTGTTTTTTCTCCATTTATTTACTACTTCCTCTATAAAAGATCTCTTGGTGTGCATATAATAGTCTTGGTTGGAAGAAATGTTTAAGAACATCAATTCCAACTGTTAACCTGGCACTGCAAGGACACCACAAAGGCATGTCCCTAAGTACTGTATCTACATGCCTTTCAGGGAGTTGTTGAGACCAAGATCTCCCCTGAGCTGTGTTTCTCTAGGCTGAACAACCCCAGTTCCTCCAGCTACTCCTCAGAAGACTTGTGGGCCCTTAATAAGCTCCATGCTCAGCACTGGTTTGAAAGTGCATCAAGGCTTTATTCAAGCTGTAGCCCATAAGCATCTTCTGTCTGGCAACATGGACTGCCATCACTAGGAGAAAAGCTGGGCTGAAGTGCAGTCATAGATCACCTGAATGGGCCAATGCAGGTAATGCAGGACACTTCTTACTTTCAGGAGGTGTTTCTGCCAAGTTACAAGTCTATTTTACTTTTTTTTGTGTGGTTTTTTTTTTTCCTTTGATGCAGTTCCCGTGTCTTTACAGTGATCCCAGTTGATGACAGGAAGGAAAGAAGGAAGGAATCTTCCTGACTCTAGCCAAAGGTAAGTGTCTGCTTCAGCTATTGATGCTTTTTCTACTGTCCTTGACAAAAGGCTGGCACCTCTAGAGATGGCTAAGGAGGTGCAAAGACTCTTCTTCCATCTTCTTGTTATGGTTAGACTAAATATCATCTTAGACCAGACATCACTTCTAGATTGCCAGGGTTAAATGGGATAAATTCAGCTCCAAATATCTTTCAGGAATGTGTTAGAGTCAATACAGGGGGGTGAACATGTGTAGTTCATGCTCTTCAGGTAGATGAGATGAAGTTACGGGCTGATAGAACAGTTTTGGAAGGAGGGAAATGGATTCACACAACTCTGCACTTCTGGGTGACATCATCAGCTTGTCTTTAAGGAGGGAATGTCCTTGGTGACTGCAGGCTACAGATCACAGCCAGCTCCTACCTGCTGACAAGGTGCTGCTGAGATGTGACAACTACAGATGGCTATCAGCTCCTGGAAATTGCTTGTCCGCGCTGTCCTCTCCCTTCATTTCACTGAATAGCACCAAAGGAAAATGACTTCTGGAACACACCACCTGACCAGACAACAAAAATAAATGGACACTTTCAGAATATTTTTCTTTTATGAGCAGCTCAGTTGTCTGGTAGCTTTGAGTCTATGCCAGTTCTTCACTGGCTGAGCTGTTCCTTGGTGTTCCATTTGGCCAAAATCTCCAGTGACTAAGTTAATCTCTTCCACAGAACACAACTGTTCCCTCCCATCATCTCACCCTGCTTTAAATACACATTTGGCTCCTCCGGGTGATTTGCTGAACTTGTGGAGATGGTGTAGCTCTGTTCAGTGATGGCTGTCCTGGCCTGGACCATGTTCTTCTGTGACATCTATTCTCCTTTAAATTTACAGTTCCAGTCACTTCTCCTCTCCCTGGTGTACCACTTGGGCTAGAGGCAAAAGCTGATCATCTTGGTGTCATGGTTGAAGAAGCACTTGATATATTTAGCCTGTTCCTATGCAGCACTTCCCAAACCATTAGGGAATTGGGCATCTCAAATAATACTTTGTAGGTATCCAAAAGGTCTTGTTACATGCTTACTTTTGGGTACTTACAGGGAAAAAAAGTATGTTCTTTCTGCAATTCATCTGTACAGCATCTAAATGCAGTGCACCTGAAGGAAGAGGTTTTCAGAGTTTCTATGTTGTTGGAGGGAATCAGCCTCCTGGGCACTGAGACAAGGGCCCAAACTATGCTGGCAGCCTCTTTCCAGTGCTGCTTCTTGGGAGGAGGATAGTTCAACTTCTACTTCAGCTCCAAACACAGGGGACTTTAAAAAGAAACAAAAAACAAACAAAAAACCCCCCAAAACCCCCAAACCAACACCAAAATCAGAGCACAAGTGGTTGGATATTACAGGCAGAGGAAAAAAAAAAAAGCCACAGCGGCAATAAAATTAATTTCCTTCTCTAATATATACAAGACTTTCTCCAAGAGAATTATGACCCAAGCTGATCAAAGTCTGTAAGTGGTACTTATGCTATCAGTTTCACCCCCTTAATGCCCTCCTGTCAAAACAAAATCCCCTCGAAAGGCTTTGAGGAAAATCACATGAGCATAATGGCTTTCAAAAAAATGGCCCTAAGTACTTGGTAACATATACAGAGAAGACTATTAGATCGGCTGGTGTAATTGTACTTATATTTGAATGTAAACATTCTTATAGGAGCAAGTTACTGCTTACCCACTGAGCAGAGTACAGGAGGATCGGGCTGAAAATGCTTCGGTTATCAAGAGAGAGGAGGGGAGGGGTTGGCAGCGGTGGGAACTTTGCCCTGAGACAGGATGGTGACTTTAGGCAGAATTAGATAAAAGGAGAAGGGAAGGGGTGGGGGAAGGATGGGGCTTATAAAGGCCCATTTTCACATATACAGAGAGAGGATGAAATTCAGGCGGGGTACAACTGTACTGCCGTGTGGCTCTCAGGTGGGAGTCGGAGATATCAAACTATCTGATCCTTTATCTGTTGTAATGTGTTGGTTTGAACGTGTTCTTGGTGGATTTAGTGCTGCTCTGACAGCTCTGGGAACTGGAATCCTCGGTGTATTCCCAGAATAGAGGCACCAGGCAGCGCCGTGTCCGGAGCAAGGGGTGATGGTGAGGCTCTGTCTGCTCAGCCTGGGCCATGACCATTTGAGCCTGGTGAGTACACCACAGATGAGATCTCAGCTGTCCAGTTGTCAGCACTGTTAGCACTGGGAGTCTGTGCAGACACTGCTCTGGTGAGGAGCCCCTTTCTGGCTTTTGGAAGATTTGCTGATGCACCTGTAAGGAAACCCATACTTTAGTCCTCAGCGCCTTCATGGGGGTATGCTGTTGCCTTCTGGAATCACAAGGTGCTCACTCCATGTGCAACTCTTATTGCTGCAGCCTCCAGCAGGCACCTCATGATTTGGTGCTGAGCACTCCTGGTATAAGCTCTGCTCTTTTCCCATCACTGTTTGGGAACATATCAGCTCCTTAGGTCTCCTTTGCTACAAACAGTGATGCCTCAGGAGTGTCCAATAGCTGGGACAGGGTGAGCAGCATCACAGAATGTTAGGGGATGGAAGGGACCTAGAAGATCATCTAGTCCAAACCCTCTGCCAGAGCAGGATCAGTGGGTTCAGAGTTTGGATGGTCTTAAATGAGGGCTGTGTTTGGAGTCTGCCAAAAGGTGGGATAAGGCCAGCTGGGCAAAGAGGTTTGGTTTGTTTTATTTTGACAACAGCATGAAATATTTAGAAGGCTTTCTAAAAAAAAAAATAAAAAAATCCAAACCAACCAATTAAAAATCATGTAGGTTTATTAATATTATTATTACTTTTTTTTTTTTTCCCCTGATGAAATGAAACCAAATTTTCCCTTACCACACTTCTTTTTGTGCTTGGGCAGATACAAAATTGTCTGAAGTCAATGAAAAGATATTTGGAGATCAGGCTTATCAAGATTCCTAACATCTCATAGAGGTATTTCCCTATCTATCCCACTTTCCTGGCCTTACTGTCTTGCTCTCCCTTTGGAGGAAATTCCTTTCCTGGTGATAACCATGTCTCTAGCTCATATTTCCTCTTTCTTGTTGACAGTTTTAAACCAATAGATTTATGAACTTTGAAGTAATAGAAATATTTAAGACATACCTACTCTTTCCCTTATCTAGAACAGGCTAGGATTATTCTTTTTTTTCTAGGCACTGTATTTGTAAAGGGAGACCTTTGCCTTTCAACCCATCTTCTGGAAAGCTAAGCTTAATTTGCTTAATGAGGACTTTGGTAGGCTCTGATTATTTATATATAGCACCAAGTATTATCACCAGTTTCATCCCAGTGTGTCCCACAGCTGTTTTGCCAGCTTTTACCCCACCTGGGACCAAAAAGGTGAACCTGCATTTGGGGTGGCCACAGCTAATGCCCAGCATCTCTGATGGGTATGTGAGATTGGGGGTGGTCAACAGCAGTTTGCAATTATTTTCCATCAGGGCTGGTTGGGACATCAGGCTGAGGTAGCAGGTCCATACCTTGCTCCCCTCTTCCAATCCCTGGCTGAGATGCCCTGGTCTCATCTGAGAATGCCACACTACTTTTCAAACTTCACCTCCTTCTCTGAGTTTCATTCTTCAGAAGATGAATAACCTGGCTCAAAAAGTTATGTAATCTGGTTGGTGTGGTCAGAAGTAGCCACAGCAGTGGCAAGGATCGTGGAGCTCATGTCTTGACTAAGCCAGGCAAGGAGGGATGTTGCAGCCTGTAGCCCAGCCTGAGTGTCTGTCTTGGTGGAGATAGCTCTTACCCCACCAGCTCTTGGTGGGCTGGGCTGAGCATGCTGGAGCATCAATCTCCTTTTCAGACAAAGAGCCTGCTGAGTGTAAATTCCTCCTTCAAGGACTTCACAGATAGGGACAGATTTTCTTCACCTTTTTGCTTGCTCTCTCTGCTAGATCCTTAATTAGTGAAAAAGGGTGGAGGGGGAGATTGCTCCTCTAGAAAGTGGTTCTGTTTGTGGTCATGGTAGTATTTATTAGATGGCTGGACTTAATGACCTGGAAGGCTGTTTCCAACCTTAATGATTCTGTTATCCTATGATCCTCTGTCATATAGGAGATGGTTTGCCCAAGACAGGGTTACACCTGAAGCATGTTAACCCATGTGCTGCAAGTCCTGTGAGAGACCGTCATTAGAGGTAATTACAGAGGTAATGGCAACTCCCCACATTAACCTGAGTGCTGTGGATCAGAGTGTGTCGATTACTTGGCACTGACTGACAGCTCCAAGGATTCCCAAGAAGCAGAGCAGGAATGCTGCAGGTAAGACAATGTTGCTGTTAATTCAGATTTTGCACAACTGTAACCTCCAATGAGCAGAATTTGGTAAACTCCTGTGGCAGAAGTATCTCTAGGTATGGCTGGATTTAGGGGAGGTTGTACTTTAGTTCCAACAGTTCAGGACCCAAAAAATGATGGCTGTGGATAGAGCAATAACATCCCTAGAGCATGCTGGTGTCAGATGTGAGGTTTCTTCTCATGCTGCACACCAAACAGACACTGGTCAGCTTCTCCATCATGAGCCTTAGCCCATATATTCTGTTCCTTGACAGCAGTATTGAAGGCAGGATTTTTCTGGTGAGACAGAGGAGTGTGTAAAGGCTTTGGAGTACCCTTGGTCCTACATGATCGTGAGAGGGAAGATCAAGACTGACCCCAAAACAGCTCTTTGCCTGTGTGAAAAAGGGCTGAAAGAGCTCTCCTGAAGCATCTGGGACACTTTTAAGTGCCAGAAGGTGCCTGCTGGTTGTCTGCTGAGGATTCACTCTTGGTGCTAGAGGTCTTTAATGCACCCCATTCTCAGCCTGCCTGTGTTCCTAGCTGAAGATGGCTCAGTACTAGAAACAGTAAATTGCCTGAACCTGTGACTAAATGGACACAGATCTGTGTAACCAACATTTACTACCACACTGAGCAGCAGACTTTGTGGGTTTTGGGTCTCTTTTTTTCTCCATTTCATAGGGCTGGTGTCCCCAAGATGTGGTGCTCAAGCATGAGGCAGTGCAGGGGGATCACACGCTGGTGTTTCCCCAGTGTTATCAGCTGCAGGCTTTAAAAAAAATCATTTTCCAAGGCTATAAATCCAGATCCTTTCACCAGCTCTTACAGTAACTTGCATGTGCTGAACAACAGCAGGCTGTTTATCCAAACTAGCAAAAGCCTCTGTAGTGGAGTTAATGGTTTTGCAGCAAAGCTGGACACCCACTGGCTGTGAGAGCTGAGCTGCTGCCCCAGAGCATGGGAGAGCAAAGCAGAAGCTTCAGGGTAAGACAAACTACATTTCCTCTTAAATTAAAAAAACAGGCTGAAGTGTTTTTGAAGAGGTGTGTGTTTCTTTTTGTTTTGTTTGGGGGTTTTTTTTGTTTATTTTGATTTTTAAGACCGGAACTTTTTTTTTTTTTTGGCCTTACTTTACTCCATGTGATTTCTTAGCTGTCATTTATCCAGATCAGCTTTCAGAGCTGGAGAAATTGGTATTCAAAGGGTTAATCTAATGTGCTGGGATGTTGGACTCTCCTCTTGATCCCCAGGTCTTGGCTCTGTTAAACATCTCTTCCTCTCCTTTTACATTCAGATCCTCTTTTACAAGGCTGGGCTCGGGCATTTCAGCACAACCAAGAGTCATCTTCTCATCCATTAAGGCTTCATGGCAGCAGGTAACAGTATCACTTCAAAAGGGCAGAGTTGCACCATTCGCCCCCTGAACCCCCCAGATTAAATTCTCTGACAATGGCATCTGAGCAAAATTTAGGAATAAGCAGCTGCCTGGTTTCTTTGCAAGGCTTATCTCTATCTGCACCAGAATGGGACCATTCTGGTGGGGGGGAGAAGGCAAAGCTGAGCCCCTGTGGCCACCAATGCCTCTTGGGGGACCTCAAGGCTGTTTTCTGAGACCTTTGCAGTTGAGTTTTAGCCATCTCACCCCCCGAGAGGAGCTGAAGTTACTCCCTTTTTATCAGCCTGCTGCTGACCTCTTACCCTGCATCAGGCCAGCAAAGGCTGGATCATGTCTTGGCTAATCACTGTATCTGTAGAGCCCTAAAGCCCTGCATCTGCTGTGGGATGCAGTAAGCTCACTTTCTCAACCTGTCTTGCTTCCCCCTCTTCTTAATTTCCCCCCCCCCCCCCCCCCCACTCTCTGCTGTCTCAGTCTCATGTTTCTCACATATTTATTTCCACACCTTGCCTCACCGGCTGCCACCTCTCACACATCTCCAGCATCTTTGCTGCCTCCCCCGCCACACGGGGCGCAGGTTGGTCTGGCACCACCCACCCTTGCTCGTGTGTGGTCCTCCTTCCACCTGGGAGGAAAAAGGCCGAGCGGTGTCATTTTGTCTCTTCTGCCTGGGCACTATTTGGTGATAACAATAACAGTCAGAGGAAGGGCTCTTGTGAGGGGACATCAAACAGGAGGTGGAATGTCAGGTTGGATGGTGCTGGAAGGGCAGCCCAGGAGGTGCCAGCATGAGAAAGGAAGGAGATGTTTTCTCTCTTTTTCTCTTCTTCTCCCCCCCTCCCTTTCTCTTTCTCTTCCCCCCCTGCCCTCCCCATTCTTTCTGCAAGAAACAAGCAGAGAAATAAATAACTCTGGTGCCTCTTCAGCTTTTGAAAAGCAGATTGAAAAACAAAGTCTGAAGACCTGAAGGCATGCACTCAGAAGCTTCCAAACTCTACCTAGAACTTCTTTTAAGTATTTCTCCCAGCAATATCAATTTCAAACATCTTCCTAAAAGTCCTTCTCCCAAAGCCAGGTAACTACAGAGCCACCTCCAGCTGCTGCAGCTGCCACCCAAACCTGGGGTGCTCACACTTCCCACTGCTTTAGCTTTGCTTTTCAGTTGTGAAGCCTCCCCATTTCCAGGGAAATCTTCTCTTGGGTGATGACTTAAGGAGCTGCAAACCTCCTGTGCCTCCCTACAAATCTTCAGCAGGCCCAGACAGGGTGAGGATATCTCCTCTAATTTGCTCAGGAGGAGTCAGAGCGTGGCTGTGCTCACAGAGTACTGGGTCACTGCACGGTGTGTTAGTGCACGTGGCTGTGTTTAGTATCGCAGCTCAGATGGGGGCTCTGCCACTGCTCTTACTGATATTAAGGGGCTGAGATTTATGGCTTGTCCTTTGGCTTGTAAATCAGCAGAAAACCAGTCCCAAATGTCCAGAGCCCTTCTCAAACCTTGCTCTGAAAGACAAACCAAGCGATTGAGAGGCACCTGTGGTTGTGGTGCGATCCTGGCTCCCTGCTGTGCCCAGCTGGCAACTGTGGACGCCTTGTGATGTGCCTATGGAGGGCTGTTGGCTCAGGGGAAACCTTGTAGGTTCTGGTCTGTGGGTCCTTGGACCTGCTGAAGCCCCAGGTCCTAAAGGACACTCACTGCTGCAGAAATAACTCCTGTGCCTTCGAAGGCAGGGAGCTCCTCTGGCAAGGTGGTTTTTAATATGTAGTAAATCCTTCAAGTTTTTTAAAGGTTGAAATATACTCAAACCTTTGTAAGTCCTTGGGACACTCTTCCAGTCTCCCCCTAGGCTTTCTGATTCATTTTGTTCCTGCTGTTTTAAGGGGAATTATTTACAGGACACCACTATTATTCCAATTTATAGGATTAGTTTTAAAAATACATCTTGACTGATAATTTGATCAATTGATCCAATTTATGGTTGGTTTAAAAATGTCTCTTTCAGGACTCTCTCCAAACCTGTGATTTCTGGGAGCATAGTTCCTTCTGCCTCTTATTGCTCCACGACTGATGGCTCTGCACTGAACACCCCAAACCACAGGACACCCTCCAGCCCTTGGGCCAGGCAGGACAGGGCTTGGGGGCTTACACAGGCTTCCATCAGTGTCCAGGCAAGCTTGAGGTGCCAGCATTTTTTGGCAGGAGTAAAGGTGAGCTGCTTTTCCACACCAAATCCCTCCCTCAGCATCTGTCAGATCTTTTTCACCCCACTGATCTCCAAACACATTGCATGGGAAGTCTGTGTTAACATTCTCACCCTGTCACATATTTTGAGGCGGGGAAACCAAGGCACTTGCAAACTAAGTGAGCCTCCTTAATTAGACTCAGGGTAGCTGACCTCATTGGGCAATGCAGAAACGCAGATAAAGGTAGAATTTAGCTGTTAAAATAACTTAAAGGCTGTAGCACTCTTCCACAACCTCTGTCTTTTTTTCCTATCATTCAGCCTTTAGGATGCTGGAGAAGACACAGGTGTCCCCCACAAACACCAGTGTGCATGAAATTACTTACTTCCAGTGTGCTGCTTGTGCTGTCAGCTTCTCCTCCAGCTACAGACCACGACAAAGCCAGTTTTTGGCACTTAACCCCTCCAAAAGTAGAAAGCCAATATAAAACAGGTGAAATCCTATCATTGACCCAACTTTGCACATCTTGCTGGCCATGGAGCTGCTTCCATCCTTCTCCAGGCTGCCCACACTGCAGCTGGGTGGGAGCATCACTGTTCTCCTGTCTGTCCTCCCCTGTCTGTCCACAGGCTGACAGAGATGGATAGCAGCGCTGCCGGGAACGTGCTGTCAGGCTCAGACTTTCCTCCCAGGAGAAAGCTGCAGGCCTTGAGGGAGCCTTGTGATGAAGATGTAAGAGCAGTGTTTGACACATCAGCTCCTTTGTTGGGGCAACTGCAGCTCACGGCAGCCACCTGCCAGCCAGCAGCACGACGGTCCCCTGCCTAAAAGGGTCACAGTACGTCACAGCCCCTTTTCTGACTGCAAGAAACTGCTGAGGCATCACAGAGGACATCACAATAGAGAATCTGCTTGGAGAAAAGCTGCAAGAAGCAGTGTTTGGGGGGATGTGGAGTAAAAAGGTAAAGAAAACAAGCAGCAAACATCCCAGGGGGGAAAGAAAGGGAGAAATGCTCATTCCCACCTGTAAAAAGGGAGAAAGATGAGCAATGAGCAGTCAAACCCCTCCCGGGCAGACCCCTGCATGCCTATGCCTGGTGCTGCACCCGAAGGAGTTAATTCCTCTACCAGTGCACTAAGTGGTCAGCAGCCCAATAAATTATGCCCTCGAAAGACAAACCACAATCATCATTAGTCACGGCTCATTGGCCTGTTAAGGCTCCTCACTGAAGTTTATCTCTTCCCTCCTGTCCACCGGCAGCCATATTTCATGCTCCGAAAACAGATGACCCCGGGGGTCAGCGAAATGAAAGCCCCATTCAACAGGTCTGCCAAGGACTCGCCACAGAAAAAAACGGCTGAGGTCAAAATAACATTGAGATACGGCCAGACCTTCAGCCGCTACCCTCCCGGAGCAGACACACACCACACGCTCAAGTGACCAAGACATGTTAATCCGTTTCAGGATCAGGCAGGGTCAGGCTGGGGCTGGGAGGAACAGTGGCATAATTAGGTGAGGGTGACCTCCATAAAACAGTAATGGGCTTCCAGAGGCACGCCAGCACAGCGCGGCCCGTCCTGCTTTGCACCCAATTCCCTCCTCTTCACCAGCTGGAACTGGCCGAGCAGGATGGAGGGAATCCCAACTGGTGTCTCCCCAAATGGAAGGGGGGCAAGTGCGTGGGGAACGTACACCCAGCCTGGTGAGTGGCACAGCCCAGTGATTCACCCTTCGGCATGGGGTTAGGGTGAGGCATTTGAAAAGAGGAGTTTTATTTTCTTCTATTGGAAGCAAAGGGAAATATTTGAAGCACACAGGATTCATCCGAACTGGGTAGTGTTGAAAGTCCCTGGATAATGCCACTGGCCAGCAAGAGAAGAGGGGGAAAAGGGTGTGCTGAGAAATGGGGAAGGGGGTGTGCATGAAGAATATTTTCCTAGGGTGTTAATTTCCCAATAACCTGTAAGGTATGGGAATACCTTACAGGCTGCCCAGACAGGTTGTGAAGTCTCCTTCTCTGGAGGCATTCAAAACCCATCTGGATCCTGTGTGACCTGATGTAGGTGACCCTGCTCTGGCAGGGGGATTAGACTTGATGATCTTTCAAGGTCCCTTCTAATCCATTCTGTGATGGGAATCTCCCTGGGAAGAGCTGGACAGCCTGGGGTGAGACAAACCACTTCACCCTGGAGGGATGAAGGGAGAGGAGCTCCAGGCCAGCCACAACTACAGCTTCCTACATGAGATGATAGAAGTCTACACTGAAGGTCACATGCCAGCATGGCTCATGGTAAGTTTCTGTTTATCCAGCAATGTGAAGTCATATGGTCAATTGAAAACTCCAAAGGGGCTTTTAAACTGAAATGTAATGCTATGAAATGAATGTGGAAATACACTGCCTTTGATCTAGACTAGAATTCATATCTTGGTTACACAAGGACTAGGCAACATTATGACTGTTTATTAAACATGGAGCTGTAAACGTGTCAGAAATACTCATTTCAGTGTATTAATTCAGACTTCAAGGTTTTGACCAAGAAACAAGAAGTTTCAGAGGTCAAGTTGAACTCCTACCAGCTCCTTAGTGGGTAACACAGCAGCATTGTTAGGAATTCAGATCTGTGCTAAGATCTCAGAGCAGAGGAGCTTTGTAGAGGATAGAATAAATGATAATTTATTTATAGGGACTAAGGATTTTTCCTGTAACAGCAGGAGGTGCTGGTGCAGGAACACGTGCCTGTGGTGCATGTTGCCTCAGCCTGCTTCAGGCACAGCCTGTGCTTCTCCAGGTGAGAACAGGTATTTAGACTCTGGAAGACACTTTGTACTCAGTAATATAATTATTTTTTTTCTGGTGCTGGAGGTCAAGTCTGGGGCTGAACCCTCTCTGAATTCTGTGTCCTATAAACTAAGTGGTTTAAAAAGAGTTTAAAAACTCTGATCTGTGTCTTTGAGCACCATAAATCAGAAGGTGCTGGCTCAGGGTTTTTCCAGCGAGGGAGGCAGAAGAGGAGTGAGTAACGGGGGTAATTTAAGCTAAAGCTCTGCTGAGATAATTTCTTTTCAAAACAGCTTGCGGGGATCACATTTTAAACCGGCTGTTTGTCTGCCTATTTATTGCAGTATGCGTCATGGGATGTTTTAATGCAAAGCAACAGAGATGATGTGATTTGGGACATTCAGTCTCTCGGCTCCTTCCTTCCCTCCCTCATTACAGCTGTGCCTGGGCACAGATAACGGCTGGAGCACGCTGCAGGCAGGTGCAGTGCATTGCAGCCCTGGATTCCTGCCACTGCTGTGGGAGAGCTCACATGGGGCTGAAGGGATCTTATAAAGGGAAAGGGTAATGAGCAGGGCTGTGTTTTCTCCCTTTCCTCATTGCTGGTGCTCAGCCTGGGCTTGCTGCCGGAGGTGGGGCAGCTCCGGGCTCTCCGAGTGCCGTTTGCAGCCAGTGATTTGCGGAGGAGCCCTGCAGGATTTGGGTAACCCAACGTGGGAGCCTGGGCTGCCTCCTTGCAGGGTTGGAGCTCTGTGAGCAGCCCTAGCTGGTGGGGATGGAGGGGAAGGAGAAATGTCCCCCTTCTCTGCAAGGCTGATGTTGGGTCTGCCTCCCCCAACTCCCAGGGATGCAGGATGGGCTTGCTGCTTCTGCACAGGGAGGAGGTGTCTGGCTGGGATGCTCTGACCGGCAGCACAAGGATGTAAAGGAGGTGTTAGGGAGCTGAGCAAGGAATGCTTGCAGTGGAGATGTGAAACAAAGCCTCTAACTCCCCTCTTCTATCTACCTAGGGTCCCCCAGCCACTAACTCTTCTGCTTAGTAATATAGATGACTAAATTGAGCAGTGTCATTCCCCTTCCCTTGTACTGCCAGGAAAACTTCACATACACACTCAAAAAAACCCCCAACCCACAACAAACCAAAAATCTGTTCTAGATAAAAACTGTGGGGGTTTCCACATGATATTTTTTTTCCCCTCCAGTTGGAGAGATGGAAGTCTTTGCTGCAGCAACTCATTTTGGCAGAGTTTTCTGTAAAGCCTGCATCTCCCCTGAAGCTGCAGCCTCTGTTTCTATCTAAGCCCATGTAGGAGCCTTTTCCTCTCATTTCATCTGGTGGGGTGGCACCAAGTCCCTAGCCAAGGAGTTGAGGTCTTGCATGGAGTTTCTGGAGTGGGGCTGACCCTCCTAGCCTGCAGAAGGTCACAGCAGATGCCTGTGGCAGCCCAGGGAATTGAGTCACGATATCCCACGGTCTGAGTGTACCAGCCATCAGCCCATGCTTCCTTCCTGCTGGCCACAAGCTCTTTATGATGACAACGTCCAGTTAGGACAAGGTGTGAACTGACTGATATTGATTTGCTTCTAGGCAAGGGAGATGAAAATGGATAGCAAAGCAAGAGCATGACAGAAGT
Organism: Ceyx cyanopectus; assembly: GCA_013401355.1. Taxonomy (NCBI): domain Eukaryota; kingdom Metazoa; phylum Chordata; class Aves; order Coraciiformes; family Alcedinidae; genus Ceyx; species Ceyx cyanopectus. The sequence continues at coordinate 79,096 of VYZU01070907.1, forward strand.
GAAGCTAGTATCAGGTAAGGCTCTGTTATTCAGGTCCATTTATTTACAAGCCAGTCAAAAGCAGACAAGGAGGTGAGACTGTGAAGCCAAGACAGTATGTAATACATATGGCTTTTAATTCTTCAGTATATGAGAAGCTGTTAGTTAAGTTGAAATAATTAGCTTCTTATTGGTGGTGTTTTCTATGCTGCACACAAGCCAGGCCCAGTGCTGCCAGGCTCTTCCCTCTGCATGGAACGCAGACAAACTCCCTCCCTGCAGTCACCTGGCCTTTGGTGAAAGTAAAGTCTGGGTTTTGTTTCTGCCTTTCAAGTGATCTTGTGCTTGCCAGAGTATCTATCAAACTTTAGTCTGTTAACTCTGCTCCTTTGAAATGCTTAAATCAGCAAGCCAAAAGGACAGCACTCAAGTCCCATCAGTGGGACCAGGCAGAACAGGGAAGAGACACAAGAGAGACCCCTGAGCAGGATGACAGGCACGGTGCTGGCAGAAAATGTGCATCCTCAGCTTGGGCTCTGGGCCCCATTTTTTATTGTATTTTACACCAAGGAAGCTAGATTGAGTTACTCCTGCATTTTCATCTGCTCTATCAGGGCTGCTTTCAGATCCAAAGACCACGGGGTTAGAAAGAGGGAGCTGTGGAGATGTTGGTTCTGGCTGTCAGCAAATACATCAGATATATAAATAAAGAGCAGAAGATATTTCCTATGCTTAAAATGGGATTTAGCTGTCCAGTAGAGTCCAGAAGTGAAGAAGCACAGCTAACATATACCCAACTCCCAGATAACCAATGAATCTCCACTTTTCTGTTTTTTTCTTGATAACAGAGACATTTCTATGCTGCGTTTGCTGCCTCCTCCATCATCCTGCCTCTACCAGTGCAGAATGGCTGCCTGAAAAGATGGCAGCATGGAATTCAACCCGGACAGTGAGATTTTAATAACTGGTTTCCAGTATAACAGATCCCTGAGGAGCTGCACCTGATGTGCACAGCATGGGAGATGTCCAGGGAGCTTCCAGGCCCATCCTGGCAGCGTCGATGGTGAGAACTGCCTGGAGCATCTGTTCACAAACCTCCTGATGGTGGGAATGCACAGCTCCGTGGTGAATCCTGCTCTTCTCAGCCATCCTCTCCACAAGGTAGGTTCTCCTAGGTTCTTATTTAGTCTAGGTGGTCCCTTTGTTGATCAGTCCCTCCTCACCCATCTATCCACTCCCCAGGTCCTGTATTTAATCTCTGGTTTTCAGCTTTGAGCTGCAGTATTTGCTTGGGCTGTTAGTCATCTATTCTGCCCTCACCAGGATATGGCACATGGGGGTAGCAGCTGGTTTAGCAGAGCTACTGGGGCCCTTTTCTGACTGTCACTATGTCTTGAAAAACAGAGCTGAGTTTGGCATCCTGTAATCGGTCAAGTTTAATATGGCTTCTCCACTTGCAATTTGTCATTGTTTTATTAGAACATCTGCATCCTGACCTCTTATTAAGCTCTTAGAAAAATAGAAGTATCTGATGCTTTAATAGTTTTAAATTTGGAAGCAGAGTGGGAGTAGATTGATGATTACATGAAGGGGAATGTATTTTCTTCAGAGGAGGACAGTTCTGAACAATGACCAGATCGTCCTCACACTGATGATGACAGCAATTTCAGACTTATCACACCCCAGCACTATATTAAGGCACTGAGATTACGTTGTTATTCATTAGCACTACATCTGCTGAAAATCAGCAAGGAGAAAGCTGCTGCGGGTGCTAAAAAGCTTTATGATAGGACAGAGAAAACATTCATTCCCCCCCCCCCCCCCCACCAGGGAGAATAATGTTTTTGCTCTCCAGAGTGTCACTGTGTGCCAGTGCTCCGTGGGACCTACAAACACATTGATGTGGCCACTTGCTTCAGTCATTGAGGATATTAGCCATTGAGATCAGCAGGTTCCAGATCTGCCCAACTGTGTGGTTTTGAGTGAGTCTCTTCCCCTTTCCTTGCCTATTCCAAGTGGTCTCTTGCTATCATGGGCACAGCTTCTTGTTTGGCATGTCAAGTTTAATGCATGTCACTACCATACTTGTCATAAGGTAGGATAAAGTTCCCATTTCCTGTATTTTGAAGCTCTAAAATATTCCCAAAATGGCCAGTCTCAACACATTCATACCAGAATACTTTGATTCATAACAAAACAGACACAGCATGGGAATTTTCTGCCATTTATCCTGCCTTGCACTGAGACTTGATCTTCCTTGGCTCCCCCAGAGATCCTCAAACTTCCTCGGTTTCCTCTGATAGATAAACCAAACTTGTGGATTATTTCAGGAGTGAGTTGCTGACTTGGTTCCCAGCTTGGGCTGGCCTGGTTAGTACCTAATCTCTACAGTCCTCCTTTTATTTGTAGCCTGGAGAAATAACTCATTGCAGTGTATTTGCAGTAGCAGAAGCATCAAGCAATTCTTTAGAACCACTGCTTTGATTTTTAGAAGCAATGTGAGTTATCCAGAGTACAAGGAGTGGGGAACAGTAGACTGGATAAAGCATTTATGGTCTTGTTGCTAAAAGTGCAGAAAAGGCTTCTGAACTGTGAAGATCTCCTGGAACTGTAATGGGGGTGGATTTTCTTCTATCTTAAGTATGCAGTTCCAGAAACTGTGCTGCACTTCTGAAGGTGATATCTGAGCCTCTCCAGTCATCACAATTCGTGGCAGCCCATGATTTGATTTCATATGGCATATGGATGCTTTGGGGGATGAGGAGCATTACTGTCAGGCATTGTGTTGATGTATGGTTTTGCACAGTAGTTCAGCAATCCAGTTCATCCCCCTTCAAGCTGCCCTGCTTCTACTCAGGAGTCACCGACGCTGATCTGCAGAACCTCAGCTCAAGGAGCTTTCAAAGGACCATTTTAGCAGCTAGTGTGAACCATCCATCAGTGCTCCTGTCTTCGCTCTAACTCACTCCATTCTGGGTTGCCTTAATTCAGTTATGATGAAATTTAGAGGAACTGCTCCTGACAAATGAGAGTCTTTCTAGTGGATTGCTTCTTTAAACCATTAACACATGCTTAAGTATTGTCAGAGCTTAAAATGAGAACATTTAAGTTCTCAAAGATCTTTCATTATCAAAGGCAGCTGCTGGCTTGCAGTGGATCTCCAGCAGTGTATCAGCATGAGGGTATCTATGGAATGATCATCAACCCCAAGCATGTTAAGAGAGTTCTAGGACAGATGGCTACTGACCATGAGAAGTATCTTGAGGTTATTATAGCAGGTGTTGACCAGTGTTTACAGGCAGAAGAAGAAAAGGATGGAGATGCAAATTGGATGATGCTGACTTGGGGCTTCTCCATGCTTTCCATGGATTTCAAGGAGCTTTGGCTTTCAAGGAGAGGTCTTGCAATGAGAACAAAAGTTTTATGAAGCTTCTTTTCCAGACCAGCTGCCTGACAGCCACTGCAACCAAGCTTGTCTTTCAAAGAAAGAATGCCCAAGAGATTTACTGTCTGTGCCTCCCAACCTTTCCAGCACCAGTTACCACTGGTGCTGCTATGACAAGTCTCTCTGGAGAGCACCGAGAACTCCGATGGCAAATACTCATTAATTGATTCACTGGGGCCAAGGAAGCATCCAATCCAATTAGAAATAAATAATTTATGCCATTGAATGTTAAGACTGGGACACTATCGATCAAGGGTAAGAAAGAGGTTGACAGCTGTTCCTGGTGTCAGCGTTATGGAACCTGAACTGAGATGATGATACTTTGGTAGCAGCTGGGAGTGGCAGGGAACCACCAGTCTGAGATGAACCACCTGAGGTCTCCACTCACCACAAAAGCAACTGTTTTTATTCTTTAATCCTCAGTGTCTCTGACCACACCAAGAACCTTGAAATCCATCAAGCTTCTGAAATGTTAAAGAATATCTACTGCAAGTACAGCACAGGTTTCAGGAGGTAACATCAGGAGGCAATTTTTTTCCACAGGACCTCACAGACCAACATCCAACTTAATTTTCAATTAGCACTTGATCATTCTGCTAGGTCTATATCTTGTAGAGAAACTAAATGTCTACTCCAGAAGCACAAGGGAGGAACTCATTTATAGTAGTAGGACAGGGTAAGAAATAGTTCTGCTGTAACTTTGTGGCTTGGTATCTTCAGACAATATGAGTATCAGTAAGAGTGAAAAGTCCTAATGAAAATGCCAGTACATGACATGGCAGCAGAAGGGATTGCATCTGCTTGGAAGGTGCAGGCCAGGCTACTGCACAAGGTGCACATCCAATGCAAACAATGTACCTTTGAAAGAGAGAAAAGCCCAGTGCTTCCTAATTTTGCTTTCACTCTCAACCTTTGCTCTGTATGTAGCAGCTGAAGGGGAAGGAAAGTGGTTTGGTATATAAAAATATAGAATATTCTTATATAATATATGCTTATAGTAATATATATTATAGGTGAATTAATTCATAAAACAGCATCCTTTTATGAAGAGGATACTTACATACTTCTAATCCTAAAGCAAATAGATCCTTAAGCTTTAGTACAGAAAAATAATAATTTTTTAGTTCTCAAACTTTGCTCTATATGAAAAAGCATCCAAGGGCTGAGGAAGGGAGGGTTTGTTTTGGTATATAAAGAGTCTATAATATATTTGCTGGGCTGAGTATAACTTTGTATACTCTATATTGTTACTGGTATTAGTTTGGCCGTTTCATTAAGTAAGTTTTCATTTCAACCCACAGGTGTCCTTTCCCTTCCCTGATCCCTCTTCTCAGCTGGGCAGGGGTTATTGTGTCATAGAGCAACTGCTGTAGTTCAGCCCTGGATAGCAAGGACCTGAGAAGATCTCCTGGTGTTCCCCCTGCTGTAGGCAGGGCCATCTTCACTAGACCCAGCTGCTCACAGCCCCAGCCAACTTGAGCACTTCCAGAGATGGGGCATCCACAACCTCTCTGGGCAGCCTGCTCCAGGATCTCACCACCTACACGACCAGAGGCAGCTCCTTCAGGCTGCCCTTAGTTGTGCCAGCCCCTCACAATCCCCAGGGGCTGGTGATGGGCCCACACCACCGTCCCCATGTCTGTCCTGGTTGGGGAACCCAGGAGGTGACAGAGGAGTCCAGGTGCCAAAGCATAAGAAGAAAAAGCATTTCTACTCTACTTTTTTGGTTTATTTGGGGTAAAACTGAAAAACTGACAAGGTAGATGGAAGGGGCCTTCATGTGGAAGACATGATGCTGTGAACAGTGTCATCCTTGGAACCTGATCTCCAGAGGAGATGATCATGTGCTTTATCCAGGCAGCACTGAGTTTGTCCTTCTCTGGAGACCCTCAAGACCTGCCTGGATGTGTTCCTGGGTGACTTGGTCTAGGTGACCCTGCTCTGGCAGGGGGGTTGGACTAGATGATCTTCTAGGTCCCTTCCAACCCCTAACATTCTGTGATTCTGTGACCTGTAATGGATCAAGTAATGCAGAGGGCAAAGGGAATGAGTGTTCTAAAGATGCTGTTGCCGTTACCCTTCATTAGCAGAAGGGTACATAGCTGTTTTCTCAGTGTAGATGGCAATAGGACCCTGGATGGCATTCCTGCTTGGCTACTGGGAAAAAGAGGGAGAGTTTTTAATCATAGCAGCTCTAAATCCATCCAGACCTCAAGTGCTTTGTGCAGAGTGCCGCTCACAAAGTTCTCTGTCTCTCCTAGTGCTGGCCAAATAGGGAACAGCAAGAACCTATTTCAATTTTGGCAGTCCTAGGAATGGATCAGATCCATGCTGCTCCAGCCCTAGAATGCATCATCTTCATCCAAGAGCTACAACTGCCTGTCCCAGCACTGTTCCTGGATGCATCTTTCCACTGGAGGAAACTTCATCAGGAGAAGATGGCCTTCCTAACCTTTGTATGCAAAATAATGTGAACATACCTTGGCCTCTGGGTGTTATATAGGGCAAGTGCAGCAGGGCCTGAGGCAGGGCCACTCTTGCTTTCAAAGTGGGATTTAAATCTGTTTTGTGATTTACATACCTTAATTTTGTAGAGAGAGTTGGGATGTATTTGCAGAGTAGGTAGCCTCCTGAACTAGAGTGATAGTCTATAATATCTCTTTTTTGGCTACTAGAACTGCCAGTGGATTGGTGCCTCTCATCTAAATGGTGCTTTCCAACCCTACATTCCCTACTTTGGGCCAGAGTCCTTCAACAGTTGGCTTCTCAAACCCCAGAACTGCCTTATAAGTTCCACTGGATCTAATGATTTTGAACCCATGCCATTCCCTTCTCTCATTTCTCAGTGCAGGGGGCTTTGGTTGCATGTGTGTCAGTACTAGGAGCTGTGAGTTCAAGGCTCCTGCCTGATGTTGAATGAACTCTGCTGCCTCTGCAGATTGGGGCTGGCTTGGCATTTTTCAGGCAGGAGAAAGGTAGTTCTGATGCTCTGGCACTATCAAAAAGTATCAGCATTTGCATTAGAACAACACCTAAGAGTCCTGCTGGGTTAAAACCACCAAAGTGTGTGACTGTGAAGAGCACGCGAGCTCCTGCTCCCAAGGAAGGTTATGTCCTTCTTGCTAGCTAAGTCCTTTGTATTTACTCCCCAAGGTGATAATCTTTTCCTCATGTGTTCTTCAAGCAGAAGCAGCCCCATCTTCAGATGCACGCAGCAATCCAAGGTGAAAGAGGTGCCGAAACGAACCCACCATGCCCCTTTGCACCCATGTGTCACAGAGCAGCAGCTGCCTGTGAGCTGTAGGTGCCAGAATAACCCAGAAAGGCCCTCTCTCTTGGTCAGCTCATGTTCAGCAAGCTCTGCAAAAGGCAGTCAAAGGCAACAAAGCAAAGGGAAGTCATCTCCCAGCCTGACCTTGGGCTTGCAGGATACCACAGGCTTGCTCCTATGCTTCTGCACCACAAGCTGGCATGCGCCCTTCCAGGTCACAGCTTTTACCAAGAAAATCCAGTGTCTTTTGGAGGAACCAGGAATTATAAAGTGAAAGGTGCTGCGTGACAAAGATGGGAGAGCCCACAGATGGAGAGTTCTGGGTGGGAAAGGCATCTTGCTAGAAGGAAAGAGGGCTGGGGGTGGTCACAAAACTCATGGATTTGCATGTTTTGTGACTTGGTGCACATCTCTGTGGCATCAGCGTGCACGTGTCCTTCCCCTGCCTCCCAGGAACTGCTCAATATTTGTATTCATGACTAATTAAAACCTCTCCAAGCTCAACCCCCTGGTTCTGGAGAGAGGGCTGAGACCACAGCAGAGGATGCCACAGCCCACAGGCTGACCCCACGCCACTCTGCAGACCCCACGTTTGCAGTTAAGACATTATTTACTCTGATACTTGCAACGTTCTCTTAAAATATATTGAAGGAGAGATCGGGGAAAATGAAGTGTATAAGATTTATCCTGCACTAGAGGATTTCAGCATCCAAGAAAGCCAGAGCGTCCAGTCCCTCAGACTTAATAGAAACCTCCTGCTTTATTAATGTTGCCTTATTTTATTTTACTTTTTTCCCTTGTCCACAGGTCCTGGGCAGAAAGTCAAAGCTGTATTTGAGGAGCTTTTCATTAATAACAGGGCCAGGGAATCCACTGCAAATGTAAAAATAATAGATTTGAGAGCCCTAAAAGGATGGAGATTTACTCACTGTGGAAATATTAGGGAGAAAGTGGGAGTGGGAGGTTCCCATGGCTCGGCATTGCTTGCCTGTGAGCTTCAAAAGCTGCTTGAAGGCCAAGGAGATGCTGGGGAATGAGAGCAGGAGTGAAGGTTGCCTCCGAGCGGCATGGAAAGGCAGCTGCGACTGTTCTGCTGAGCACTGATCTTCCACTGCTGGTGGATGTGCCTGGACCTAGGGTCTCTCTCAGGCTAAAGAGAAAGGTGGACAGAGAACTTTCATCAACCAGAGATCTGCTTCTTGTTAACCCCCTGGAAACGAAGGTCCAGGGGTAATGCTGATCCTCAGCCAGTCAGGAGGCACATGCTGAAATATGGGTAGGAAAGAGGGATTCTGGTTGATGTCAGACAAGGCAAACAGTGTCCAGTTCTTGTAGGGATGCTGAGACTGTGTCCCCTCCTTCCAAGTGATTCTTGCCAGAACAGAAGACTCTTCCCATTCCTCTTAGGAATTAAGGCCAAGACTGGAATACTGGCAACCATCAGCATTTCCAAAGCTGAATGAAGTTTAGTGCCAGGTAAGAGGTGGGTGACAGGGTCTCAGATCAAGCTGATCCCATGCACAGAAACTGCTGCAAGGAAACTGCAACATCCCTTTTCCTTGCTGACAAGTTGCTTGAAGTGTTTGCACTACCTTTTCCACTTAAATGATAGTAAGCAGGGTGCAGTCTGCTAGACCTTATTGTGATTGGTTGGTTTTCTGATAGAAAATGGATTTTAAATGGGTACAGGTCATGAAAGGAGGACCACAGCCTTTAACTCTGTCCCAGTCTTCCAGGTGTGTACAAAGAGAGGTCTGTGTAGAGAGCAGAGCTCCTGCAGGAGACCTAAACCAAACAAGCACTGTGCTTCCAGCCAGCTGAGACTTCTGGCCACCAGTGGCCTGGGAGACAGAGGGAGGGAGAAGTGAGTTTTCCTACCAGCTGGGGAATAAATGGCAGTGAAGCCTATGGATGAGGGGGGAGGGGGATGCCTAACCAGCCTTCCTAGGGCTGCTGGTCAGATCCCTGGGAGGCAGCAGCTAGCCCTGCAGCCTGCCACTGAAGCTCTTCAGCTTCGACACAGCTTTTCAACAGCTCTGCAGCCCCCCCAGCCTCAGCCTGCTGCGCTGGTGGGCTGAGGAGCTGGAGGCATTTTCCCAGCACTCTAATCTAACAGCACCAGTGGGAATGTTTACAGCACGCTGCCACTTGAGGTCTTATCAGCCTCCCTCCCTATCTCCCACCGCCCCGACCTGATAAAGAGAGGGGCTGGTGGCACCCGGGGGAAGCACCCAGAGCAGGGGATGGAGCTGGGGACTGGCCAAGCATAAAGTCATCAGGACTGGGGTGATTCTCCCAGTAGCCTCTCCATGTTGATGAGGATATGGTGGAGGGGAAGCTCCAGAAAGACCCCATCCCCAAAGGGTCGATGAGAGTAAAGGGTTGTACTTGAGAGCAAGATGCTTCTAGGCCTGGGGCAAAAGGGACATCCCATGGAGAGGTGATGGGGTATGCTATGAGAGCAAGGAAATGCATCCCAATGAAAATGAGAGGCACACTGGGGAGAATGGCTCCCATGTTTTTAGCGAGTTGGAAACTAACTGCTAACACCTGCCAGTCTTGGGCGGGTTTTCCCTAAATTAGCCTAATCAGCCGGGGATAAAACGCAGCTCACGGGGGCCGTACCTTTACAGCTTTCTGAGGGGGTTGATGGCTCTGAACTGCAACAGCTTGGGTATGTCTGTGATGTCCTGGATGCCGCATGGATGCTAAAGGTGCCTCCCCTCTCCCTTTACCCTCCCTGCAGGGTTCATCTCGAGCAGAAAAGTTCAAAAAGACTTTTGTTTGGTTTTAAATCTTTAGGAAAGGAAGATGCTCTGATGTGTCCCTGCGCAATCCCGGCTGTCCCGCAGAAGCCGCCCCGGCCGGCTCCCAGCCGGTGTGGGACATACCGCTGTCGCCCTCTAGTGGCTCCGGACCCGGGGAAGGACCGCTCCCGCTCCGGGGATGCTCGGGTCCTGCTCCCATCCCCTCCGGTCCCCTCCCTCGGGCATCCCGACCCTGGCGTCCCGGGTGCCATCGCGCCCGGAGGTGTCTCAGCCCCGCGGCGGAGGCTTGTCCCTGCATCCCTGTGAGCTGGACCGTACTAGGAACAACTGGTTTGGGGTTTTGGGTGGCATTTTTCCACCCATGGTTTGGTGTGAAACACCCCCGGCTTGCACCCCCGTGTACTGCTGATGTGCATTTACACCTATCACTGGATTGTTTGCCGGTCTGGGGAAAGTTTTTCCCCCAGCAAAGAGTTTCAGAATTGAGTTTCTAGGATAATTCAAACATGGAGTTTGTTTCAGAATGCTGCCTAGGTTTATTTTAAATGTGTTTTAGCCCATTCATTATTAGAATCATAGAATGGTTCAAGGAAGGGACCTTGAACATCATGTAGTTTCAATTCCCCTTGCCATGGACAGGGACACCTTCCCCTGGATAAGGTTACTCATAGCCCCATCCAACCTGACGTTGAACAAGTGCTGTGTTTGGGTGGTGAACGCCAAAGAAAACCGGTGCTGCTGGTGATAGTGTGGCCAAGAGAGGTAGTGAGACTGCATGGGAGCTGTAGCCCAGCTCTGCAGTATTGCCCCAGCACAAGGAAGGGAGGAAACTGAGAAGCAAGCTCAGGTGGTAGAGGAATATTGCTAAAGGGAATGAGGTTTTTGTAGCTTGTCAGGTTGATGGAAGGTCCTCCTTTTACGGAGGACCTTGTGAAATGCAGGGGAGAGAGACTGGAGAATTCACCATGTGTTTTCTGGCTTTTTGTTTTGTAACACTCTGGAGAGAAAGGGGGTGAGGAAGTCCCATTTCTAAAGTTGTAGGGTCTGATTTTCATCCCCCAGACAGTGAATACAACGAGACTAGGACTGTATTCTGTGTTTTTCAAACAGAAATACAGAGAACCCAGCCCTCCTCTGAGGCTGATCTCTCATGTTCTGGCTCCCACCTGTAAGCAGCATCTCCCCAAGAGCCTCCAGCACCCCTAGACCTGTGGGCTGCCCAAGTCCTTGCTCTCCAGACCCCCTCCTCCTCAGCAGTACTGGGGCTCGGTGAGGTGTCCTTTCAGTTGGGTCCCTCTCAAAGCCTGCTTTGATGGCATGCCAGCCCTCTGAGCATGGCTGAGGGCACCCCCTCCTGCTTGTCGACCCAGCTGGGGTCTGTTAGCTGAGCCCTGGAGCACAAAAGGGGCTGTGTGGCTGCTGTTTGCCATCCAGGAGCTGGGAGGAAACTTGGCAAGGAGAAAAAAACCTTTAGAGGCTACTGGGAAGACCAAGATTTATGTTTAGCCCCTCTTGAGAAGTGAATAAAAGGAAATTTGAGCATGAGCAGGTATTGCAGAAGTGATGCAAGCACTTCATTTGCTGAGTGGCTATCTGAGGGCAGCAGCAAAGGGGATTTGACTCCATATATCCAAGAGGAGCATTTGTCTGTGTTTAATTGTAGTTCATGTCTTAACAAATGGCATTTGTCACCTGGGGGAGGCTGATCTTGCTCAGCTAAGGAAAGTGCCTTTGGTTTCTGAGGTGGCTGGGGAGGAGGTGGCCTAGAAATATCCCACCTCAGCCATGTATTTTTAACCTAATGTCTTTAACTTTAGATTATAGAGATCAGTAAGAAAATTAAAGGCAGAGAATGGATGCAGTGCACATATCTTCAAGTTGCAGCAGCCTGGAGAACAAAAAGGCTGCTGTTTGGAAACGGAGACAGAATACAGTGAGCTTAAAGGAACAGCACATTAAAAAACTCTCTGCAAGTCCCCGTGCCAGCACTCTCCAGAGCAGAAAAGGCTCTACCCCCTCTGACATTGTTCCAGGACTCAGGTAAGTTGAACTTGACTGTTGATGAAAAGCCTTGTTGTGAATTTATTTTGTGCTTGTGTTTCTAAAGAGCTAGCTCGTGGATTCTTCTAGGCTTTGTGGTTAAGAGCAGGCTCCCTTCAGCCAAGCTAAAAAATAAATCTCCATCCTACCTAACTGAGTAGAGACTGAGTTAGGTAGGATGTAACCTCAGTAACTCCCTGTGGTCCTGGGAAATCTCCAGGATGGACTGGGCTGGAGAGCAGGCTGCAGTTGTGTGTGCTGCCCAGGCTAGCACAGAACTGTCATTGAGCTGAGCATGAGCTTTGTGCTGTAGCAGGGCCTGCCAGCCAAACCATGAACCTCTACCTCTTGGTAATATTCTTCCTGGTGGTCCAGCTCTCAGAGCCTTATTATGAGTGTTCCCAGCCAAAGGCACTTGCAGCTGTATGGTGAAGGCTTAAGAGTGTCTTCTATGGCATCACTCATCTCCTGCTTGCTTATGCTGTCCCTTAGTCTCACCAGCATCTCAAGAATCATAGAATCATTTAAGTTTGGAAAGACACTTAAGATCATGAAGTCCAACCAAGAAAGGAGTTGGGCTGCTTATTATGAAGAGCTCTTTGCCCCACAGCCTTCCAGAGAGGTTCCCTTGAGGCTGCTGTCTCTGTATAGTTAGTCTTCAGCTTGGTCTCAATTCTTTTGCAAGGTAAGGAACCTCTGATCTGAAGAGCACTTGTGTGAAGGAGTTGTGCAAAAGTACTCTGCCTGAGCTTCATTCTGTGCTTAGCTGTTTTCCAGACTTACAGGACTGCAGGCAGCCATAACCTCAGCCTTCTGTGCTCCTGAGAAAAGGCACCAGAGTCTGTCCATTGACTCAGCCCTTGGGGATGACCTAACTTCCCAGTATGCTGGCAGCCAGAGCCAGTACAGCTTCTGGGAATGACTGGATCCCCATGAATGGCCTCCTGTTTGTGTCTCTGCAAGCACCAGAGAAGAGCTCATAACCACGAGTTCCTTCTTGGCCATGGTGCAACAGCTCTGGCTAAAGCATCCTGTGTTGGCCAAGGAGAACATTACCTGCAGGGCACAACTTCAGGTCACTCACTGACTATTGCTCTCCTGTCCCTTGGCAGCTGGCCAAAAGCCAGGGTGTCTCTGTTTGACCCTTTTTTCAGACATTTGGCTTCCTGTGCCAGATGCCCAGACTGACTGAAGCTACAAAATAAACCCAGAATGACACCATTCTTTGGAAGAAATCAGCTCATGCCCCAAGTTCTGTGTTCTCTCCTTTTTCCTTGACCACACCATGGGTCTCCAGGAAGTCTTGTGAATGGTTATTTATAGGCAGGGGTAGTAAAAGGTGGAAGGAGCCTGTCTCAGGACTCGCTTCTTGCAAGTCCTCAGGGCACTCCTGTGAGTCACACCAGGGCTGAGCTTGCCCTTGAGCGTGTTTCTTGGCAGTGTCTGCGGGTGGGGTGAACCTTGCCTAGGTGAGGGGGAAGCAGAAGAGTACAGGACCACAGATTTTATTTTGTGCACTTTCTGCAATGATTCTGTGGGCAGAATAAGAGCAAAAATCACTTGCAAGAGCTCTGAAGGTGAGGATGGGTCCAAACTGAGCTAGCCCAGCTGCAAGCCATTCTCGGGGAATTGTCTGCACAAACTAACTCTTGCCACCAAATGTCCATATAATTTTATGGCCCTGCTCTATCCATCATGCCTAATACATGGATATGTAACCCATGTTTAAGTAATGAGATATGACAGGCTGTACATTTCTTGGCGATTATGGCATGTGTCATAAAGCAAAAAGCTGAAGGCAATAATCCCTGGGAAACACATTGCCCCGGGGTGTCTTGTTACTATTATGAAATAAAATTACAAATGAAAAAATAATGAAAACATTCAAGGACGTGTGTGCTCAAACCATAGGTATGGTAGGACTGTCAGGCAATCAAGCCTCCAGCCCAAACTGTGAGGATCATTTATATCCAGCATAAACACCCGCTCACCCACCCCACATGTGTTGCTGACAGCCTGGCCCTGGATGCTATTATTTCTGCAACCAGGATCCTGAGAGAAGCAGCCCTTCCTTGGTAGCTTGAGGGGTTCACCTGTACTCTGCTCCTCACCAGTACCTGGGGATTCTGTCCTCATTTCAAACTATTGGAAACATTCAAGAGGTCTCACTCAAAACTCATTTAATAGACAGTGTAATCTTTTTTTCTTTTTTTTTTTTTTTCTTTCCCCCTGCATTTAAGGTGGAGGATCTTGTGAACTGTTTGCTTTTAGTTAAAATAGAAGAGAGGTTGTTAGTTCATGGCAGCAGCTTTCTGAGGAGTCTGAGATGTGATATTTCAGAAGAGAGTCCCGGGAAAGCTACCACTTGGATGGTCTTTGGTTCTGAACAGCAGCACTTTAATGAAGTTCTTCCAGGTGCTACATCTGGGTTTTGGGAATTTCTAGGGAAGGTTAAGAACAACAAGGAGCTGCCTGAAAGTGCAGGAGTATGTCTATCCTGCCTTTTAAAATTATTATTATATATTTATTTTCTTTTTAACAATCATTTTAGGGCATCACAGTTTTCAGAAGTTCCTGGTCTTGTATGAACACATAGCAATAGGTCTTCTGGAGAACAAGAGAGGTGTGATGAGAAACAGCAGCAGAGTGCTGATGCCAACATTAGTCAGCTGCTTGCTGGGAGAAGGCTGGACTTGCCCCAACTGAGGCTGGAGTCCTCAAACAGCGTCGCGAGCCCAGTTGTGGTAAAGAGATGCAAGGTCACGTCTCCAGCTGAGGCACTAAGAGAGGGAGAGTGGGAGTTGCTCTGGCACAACATGGGTCCTTCCAGCACAGCCCTGACTGCTGCTGCTATGAAGTCACTGGAGTATTTTTCCAAAACAGCTTCTCTTGGTGGTGCCATAAACCCAACAGTCAACAGCAGAGTAAGAAGTTTACTCGCACGCCGTGATTCCATCAGGGAATGCCTCGTAGCTCTGCTCGGGGGTGAGTAATGCAGGAAGACCAGATTCATGCCAATAAAAACTTTCACTATGTGCTCTGGAGGAGAGACACGTCATGTGAATGGACCTCATAGCAGTGTTGGCAGAAGACAAGGGGTGACTGCACCATAGTATTATGTCCTTTGTTTTGCTTGGTGGCTGAAACAGCAGCTGGGAAAAGCTGAAGCTCCCAAAGCTGGGTGACTGTGCAGTGCTAATCAGTTCTCCATCCCAGGAAAGAGCTGTAGAATGTGGTGGTATGTTTTGCTTGGTGGTCTTGGGATCTGACAGTTCCAATCAGATCAAAGAACACACCAAAACAATAACATTATATTAGTCATGAAAGAAAACTATAATATGACTGTGGGGTGGGGAAAGGGAGACTTTTTTGGTAGCTTTTTGCTGGACAGAGACTCCAGGGAAGTCACAGAATCTCCGTCTTTGGAGATATTTAAACATCAACTGGACAAAGCTCTGAGCAACTCGGTTTGGATTCGGTGTGGACCTTGCTTTGAGCAGGAGGGTGGACTAGAGACCCCCTCCCAGGGTTCCTTCTGAACTGCTGTGTTCTGTGCTTCTATAGAAATGCTTTGTATTTTGGGGGTGTTTAGGAGCACAGTTGACCTTTCTTTTCTGTGAAATCTTATCCACAAGCAGACCACTAGCACTAGTACAAGGGAAGTGTTGTTACTTTATTATTTATTTATTTTAATCTCTCTTTCTCAGCTTCGTTTGCACTAGATAAGGGATTGAAAACAGCACCATGATATTGCAGCCAGAGGTTTGTGGGAGTCCTTTCATCACCAGGCTTGTGGCATCAGCACCCACGTGTGAGCTGTGTGGGGTTCCACACTTGCCCAGCCTCTGCGGGCTGTCCTTGGCTGCTCAGACTGTTCATAGCTACCTGTTGGGAACTGAGGACTCTCACCTGCCTTCTGCCCACCAGCTCCCACAGGAACTATCTTTAACAGGAGAAGATGTTGAGAAGCTACAGTACAATGGTATTTTCAAATTCTTCTTTTTTATCCTTTTTTTTTTTTCTCCCCCAAGCTTAAGAAAAACATACAACAAAGAGGAGTTACAATTTTTTTTTTCCCTTCCTGTAGGTAACAACGGGGGTTGTCAATTAAAGTCGTTGTTTGTTGAAGACCAAACCAATCCAGAAAGGCAGAATGTCTTTGACGTTCCATAGGATCCCAGGTGCATTTTCATATTTTTGGCTTTTTAAGGAGAATGTTTGTCACCAGTTCCATTTTCTTACCTTGCCAGAAGCTGAGTCTTTTCTGTTATCTTCCCCAAGTTTTTGCTTAACTGATAACTCAAAAATGTGTATGAAAATGGGTGCCTTTTCTCCTCCCTTTTCCTCTGAAAGGGGGGGGAAGAAGACTCTGAGGGCTTTCAGTACATTGAGAGCTGGTTGCAAATCACAACTTTCAGTTTCAAAATGACAAAATTAAAATTTTCACATTCTGCAAAGCAATTGGAATCCAGGTTTTTTTCATGATGTAAAACTGGACTAAAGCAAACATCTTTGTTGAAAGTCTCAAATGCTTTCCTGACCATGCTGTTTTTGTTTGGTTTGGGATTGTTTTTTTGTTTGGTTGGTTTTTTAAAAATCCATTTGTCTAAATCAAAATCTGGTGTTTTAATATGAGAAAATATTTTGTTTGGACTTCCATGCACATATTTTAAATTTAACATCCTAAAATATATATTATGACATTTAATATGTAATATGTCATTAAGTAGTTGAATATATTTTAAACATAAAGCTCAAAAAAAACAATGTCCAAAATGGAATTAAACTTTCCAGCCCTGGCTCTGGAAAATTGTGGCAAACATTTTGGCCCTCTTCAAAAATTTATTAGAAATGGACCAGTCCTTGCAAAATGTTCTATCTTGGCCCTTCAGAAGGAAAGGCAAAATCATTCATTATCCTCATCTTACTGACCAGGAAGACAAACTGTAGGGAAAGAGCTTGGCCAGTGCTTGCAGGGTGGGAATGCCAAAGGAGAAGCCAAGACTTAGAGCCAACTCTTCTCCTGGTGCAGATCATACTGAGCTCCTTCACAACCAAACAGGGTACGTGGTCTGTTCTGGCCAGCAGGGATGTGGGAAATCAACCTCTCCATTAAACCAACTGGGATGTCTAGTGCTGTCTGCTTTGCTGTGCTGTACCCCTAGTAAACTGGGGTGTTTACACACTGCAGCTGGTACTTGCTCACATCTTGGCTTCTCACTTCAGCATTTTGCAGTTGCCTGGTCTGACAAGGTGCAGCACCACTGAAGTTGCTCGTGGTGTTCAGCAGTGGTTTTTTTTTTTATTTTATTTTTTTCCTGTAAAACTGGAAATGGGGGTGAGTGAGGGGAGAGTGATCTCTTGGAGAAAGCTCAGGGTTGAAGGAAGGTTGTATCCCATCTCCTGAGGCTCTGCTTGATCTTGATGTTAGAAGAAGCTTTCTGAAAATAACATGACGATTGTCATCTGTCCCATCACAGTCAAGGTTTGTCCCATCAAGTTACCCTCAATAGATGTGCAGTGGGTTGGCTGTTAACCAGATTTCTGAGAATTAAAGCATGTGTTTTTACTTTTGAAGTGCCTGGTTTTGCCTGGGGGAAAATCTCTGTAGTACTTGTGAAGACTAAAGAGTGAATGCATAACCTCTGTTTTGTGTGTAGAAGTGTTAAAAACTGGTTCAAGGTGAAAGAGAATGTTGGGAACATTATCTTTTCCTTTTTTTTTTTCCTTTTTCCTTTTTTTTTTTCCTTTTGAAAACATAAATAGCCTAGTGGAAGAACACTGATATATTTCCTTGGAAAACAAGCTTTTAATAACCAAAATATTATTGTGTTCTATGCAAAAGTCACATGCTGAAGAAAGGTGTTTCTCTAATGAGCCAACTCTAGCTTGAAAATGGTAATCTTCACCTGACTTCAGTCACCTCTTCCAGTCTTTGCTATTTACACTCAATCACAAATGTGTTTCTGCACCCTGGTGCAGAAGGTCTTTTGACCTAAAACCATGGTGGGGTTTTGCAAGACAAGTGCCTGTTTTGCTCCTTGAAGGAGATGATGTGGAGCTTTCAATAAGGTCAGGTGAATTCATAGATTTCTTTTTTGTTGTCTTGTCATTTTTCAATGCACTAAGCACCAGTCCCACTGCTAGTTCTGCAGCTTTGAGCTGTGTTGTCATATGCAGCAGTGGGTGAGAACCTGTCCCTTCCCAAACCTTCATTAGCCCACTGTTGTGCTCAGGTGTATCTGACTCAACAGCTTCTAGAAATGTGCATATCCAGGGCAGCTTTGTTGTTTCCTGCAGCAGTAATGATAACATAGTAATGAAAAAGTGACCCTCTAAAGAAATCCCTTATCTTTTCTGACAGCCACCCACAGGAAGAACATTAATTTCCAACCTGTTTCTAAACATACTGACAGTGTGTGATTTGGGGAATGAGGGAAGCAATATGCTGGGTAGTTGGTCATAAATGAGGAATTAATTGAACACTTTCTTTTAATTTCCCCCCTCTATTACCTGAGGCTGAAACAAACTTGCATCTCCTTGGCTGACAATGTGCTTCCTGGTGGAGGAAAGGTGTATGTGATGATTCTTTTTCTCCTTTAGTTGGTTTTTCCATCACTTTCTGTTTGATTTGGATAGTTCTTAGCCAGTTCTTTGCTGCTTTCACACCAGCTCTTGCTTTTTGGTGCTTCTTTTCCAGGTATGGTAGAGCTGAGCAAGGTTTGGGTCGCTGCATTTAGCAGAGCTTTTTCCAGCTAGTGATGTCCGTGTACAAGATGTTTCATTCACTATATCAGGTCCAGGTCGTGGCCATGTTTAGTCAGTTCTATGCCTTGTTATCCTCTGTCTGCATCCTGCACAATACCTGGAGACCCTGGCCAGCTTTTATTTAGGAGGGTTGTTCTCCCATGTCTCTTGTCACGTCCCTTCTTTCATCTTTGGATGCTCCTGGTCTGGATCTTGGTATGACTTTGGAGAGATGCTGTGATCCTTGAACTTGGTAGCAGGCAACTTGTAAGTTAAGCTCCTTTACACAGCAGAAGTGGCCAGGTACAGAAAAAGAACTGCTGCTGTGGAAGAATGAGCTTTTTCTCACCACTTATTGTGACTGACACTGGGAGTCCGCCAGCAGCAGAGCAGTGGCTGTGTTTCTGGCTGGCTTTGCAGTGTCTTTGTCCCCTGTGTACTAGGGAGAAACTTGAGACAAATGTAAGGGAAGAACTGATCTGAAAACAATGGAGAAAATTAGTTTGTGGACAAGAATAGTAATGTAGCATGGACAGCTGAGGCACCCCCTTTTTCTTCACACTTATTGGTAAAAAAAGGACCCATGGACACTCTGTGTCCCTCCTATGGGTCTCCTTTTCTAGCTCAGATCTCTTTAGCTTAGTCCCTTTGCCCTCAGTACTGGGATTTCCTGGTGTGACTTCAAACACTTCTCCCAGAGTAATGAGTACCACCCCTCAGCCTGGTCACCAAGCAAGATTTGACCCTTCCTTTACCTGATGCTCACCACGTTGCTCCTGGTTTTTGGGACCTGCATATTTTACAGAGGAATAGGGCTTTACAGAGCTCTATCTTTGTGCAATCCTTCTTTTTGTCTCTTCCCTCTCCTTTCCCTGACCATTGCCTAGCCCCAATTACAGTTCTCAGAGGAGCTGGTGAGCCCTTCAACTGCATCAAAAGCCCCGTCGCGCGCCGTCCCACCAGCCCTACAAAGACATCTCCTGGACTTCTGCCTTAATGAGAGCAAATTTTTTGTCCAAACATTTGAAGCGAGGAGGTGCCTTCTCTTGCTACCCCCTGCCAGGATTAATATTATTATCCAGTTTGCTCTGCTTAGAAATTAAAACAAGGGCATTTGCCTCTTTTAATGAGAGGTGACAGTGGCTCCAGCACTTCAGAAGGGAATTAGGAAAGGAGGGATGGCTGCCGAGCCGTCTCCACAGAGTCTTATCCACTAGCCCTTCTGCCCGGGGCAGCGCGTGGGATCAAAGGCCACCTACCTGCTGCTGAGCACAAAATCTCCCCCCCCCGGGACACCCCCTCCTGCCCTGTGGTGGAAATAACGGCTTTAAAGGGCAGTGAAACACAGGGCTCAGCGTCCTCAGGGAGGATGGGGCAAGAAGGCAAAGGGGACTGTTGAGCTGCTGGGTGTCAGAGCTAGACTTGCTAAAGTGGGTTTTCTTAGAGTGCTAAACTTGTCCAGGTTTTGGTGGAGGGGAGGAATGTAGGCAGACTCCAGGCAAAAGTGATGAAAAGGCAGCAATTGAAAGGTCTCAGAGAGTATTTTTTTATGTGCATTTTTTATGAAAGGCTTTGAACTTCTAGTTTTCAATGGGACCTTTTGGCTTTAGATAAGTGTTTCAGAAAAAGGTTTGGGTTTTTTGTGTTTTGTTGAGTTTTCTTTAGAAATTAAAAAAAACATTCTCATTAGAAATACCCACTGAAGGCTGCCTAGACTGATGGTCTTATCACTGAAAAATAGCAAGTTAAACCCGTTCTTCTATCTGTCTTGGGATAGATTTGATTAGAAACGTCAAAAAAATATGGGACAAAAATGTGAATTTTTAATCCCATTTTAAAGGACCTTTACCCATGCGTGAACTTTCCTTTTGAAGTGCTGCAGTCGGCTCTTCCCCAGTCTGCTCAGAGAAATGCCTCCTTGGAGGGGGAGATGGCTGGAGAGCCCAAACAAAGGCTTCTTGCTGAACCCTTAAAGCAGACAGCATTGATCATTCCTCCAGAGCGCCGTCTCCTTATGCTGAACAGGGCTGGGCACTGGGACATGACCAGTAAATCCATTTACTGAAATGCCAGGGAAATTGCTGGTGCTCTGGAGATGGAGAGGGGTGGTGGGAAGCAGACAGACGTATAACACAGACCTCAGGGTGTGAAAATAGATTGAACTAGGTGATAGCAGTGATTGCAGGGAATTTCCTTGGTGTTTTGTTTTGGGTTTTTTATGTGCTGGAACAGCTTATTGATGCCCTGTGAAAGGGATGAGGAGGGAAAATAAGTCCCCATGCACAGATCACATAGAGGATGCTTTTTGTGCACCTCTGCTGCGTGGGGGCTTCGTAAGCCCCAGGCTCTGTCTGAATGACTTCAGTAGCTGATACAGGATAAGTTCAGGCTGTCTCGTGATGGTGCCCTCCTCAGGGAGCATCCCGGCTCAAAATTCACATTCTGGGTTTACTAGCACGAATCCATTTAGGGAAGAAAGATTTTTGTTGGAAGCAAATGGGAGAGAGCAGTTAATAGATGTGTAGATTTTACCCTTTCTCAAAGAGCTGAATCAGAGGTGCTGGGTCAGAGGCTGGGGACTTGATGCTTATTGCTTAGTACCAGGAGAGAAGGGACAGCAAATAACAGCTTCAGGACATCCAACACATCAGGAAAATATGAATAAATGTGTTGCAGCTAAAGCTTCTGGGGGGG
>VYZU01070907.1:100076-124996 GCA_013401355.1 Ceyx cyanopectus
GGAGGGGGGAAATCCCTTTTCCCTACATCTCCATCACAGAGGAAAATTTCTACTCTTTTTCTTTTATTAGAAAGCTGAAAATGAAGGAATTTTTAGGTTTCTGAATGAGAAGTTTTCAGCTGTCAATGGATATGTGACATAGCTTAGGGAAAGTTGACACTGGTGGGAAGAACTCATCATTTTGGTGGCTAGTTCTGTAGCAGGGCAGGACCACGTGTGAGCAGCAGGCTGCCACCAGCTCAGGGCAACATTAATGATCTGAACCCACTCGTCCATCTCCATCAGGGCTGAGGCTGCTGACAGCATGAGTGGAAGTGGCTGGAGCTATTGTCCTCACCAAGGGCTGGGGTGGGGGAAGCTGAGGAGCAAGCCCTGGGGAGCAGAAACGCTGCAGCTCTCCAGGTACGCTCAATAAATAGCAAGCGATAAAACATCTGTCTCCATCAGGAAATCAATTAGATATGAGGCCTTTGGGGTTAGTTGTTTTGTTTGGCTATTTTTTTTTACTCCTTTTTTTTTTTTTTTTTTATTCTTTCCCCTCCTCTTTTTCCACTTCTCAGGCAGATGTCTAAGGTGAGGGTTGTGGAAACAATTGCTTTTTGAGGTGGTTACTTTTCTGCTCTCACTGTTCACAGCTAAAGTGCAGCGAAGCCCATCGCTCTGGGGCTTTGTGCTCCTTTGCCGTCCCCCCCATCCACTGGGAAAGCTGATTGTAGAGAGGCTGGAGCTGGGAAGGTTGCTGGGGTCGTGCATTTGAGATGCTCACAGTGTAGAGGAGATGCAATCAGCATTGGAGCCAGGCCCAACAAGACCCAGGGCGAGGCATTAGTGGAGTAGAATAGGATTTGTAGGTATTAGCTGCAGCGTGTTTGCTCTGCATTTGACTTTTCAGCTGCTTCAGAGATGAGGAGGGGCTGAAGAGGGGGTTAAATCCAGCTCTGATCAGGGCAAACCAGCAGGTTAGTTAGCTGTTGGTCCTGTGCTGGAAGTGAATGGGCAGCACAAAGTGTTTGGCAGTAAGAAACTGAGCAGACTGGTGCCAGTGAATAGGGAGCTGTAGGTTCCCCCTTGATCTATCAAAGCTTCCTCATGGCCCATCAGCCCAGCTCTGGGGCACTAGCTGGTTTCTCTGGGGTTTTTCCTCAGCTCCCACCTGCAACTGTTCATAGCTGTGGTTCTGCAGGCGACTCCAGGACCTCAGCTCCCACCCCTTCTTGGGCAAAGATGGTGCATCTGTATTTTAGCAGTGCTGCTGTAACTGTCCCCATGCTCTTTCCCCAGCCCCTCTCCCCTCCTCGCCTCGTGTTTACAAGCATTTTAACTCTCCCAGCTGACTTGGTGGTAGCACCCATCCAAATTGCTCACTGTGCTCTGCCCAATGCAGAAAGAACCACCTAAAACTGGGGGGTGAGTGGGATGGTTTAGGGCTGGAGCTGGAGCCCTCCCTCATCCTGAAACTTTCCAGACAGATGCAGCTCATAGGTATATGAACAAAGGTTTTGCAATAGGTTGGAGTTGAGGAACAGTTTCTTCTACACCCTCCAGGGTTGTCCAGGCCTGACTTAGTGCTGAAGTCCCTGCAATCCCTGGAGGTGTTTCAAAACTGTGGAGATGTGGTGCTGGGGACAGTGGTGGACTTAATGGTTGGGTTAACAATTGGACTTGATGATCTGAAAGGACCCTTCCATTCAAAATGATTCTGTGATTCTATAAACACTACCTCGATGAAGGGAGAGGGAAAGACCTTGATATATCATCTGTCCATTTGAACAATCTCAGGTCAGCTGGGCAGGTTCATTCATCTTCTCTCTGAGAAGGAAAGGAGTAAATACTCTCCAGTCTGGATTCCAGATGTTGTGGCAGTACTTGGGATGCAGAGATGGTGTGTCTCATCAGAATCCTTAGCTCTGGAGAACACTGGGTGCTCCTGCTAGCAGAAGCCAGCAGCAGCACATTTGTGGACACAGGCAGCCATGGTGTGCACAGAGGGACATGTTCCACCCTTGCAGCTTTGGAGGGGGGGTCAGTCCCATCTCCTGGGGTGTTACCACCCACCCACCCAGTGGACATAACCAGCTGCATGCTGGTTCCTGACCTGTGCCAAAGGTAAACTGTTATTTAAATGGTTTTGCTGATTGAATGGCTTCAGCTGATGGAGTTAACTTCATGGTGTGGCCATTAAGGCTCAGCTACCAAGAGATGCCTCAGCTGCTTTTAATCGTATGGACATCCCCTGAGTTCCCAGATGCCAGACTTGGGCTTATTACCCTGCAGGAACTTGTTAGGCTGTCAGCCCTAAATGCTCAAATATCCCAGGTGAACCACCTCCCATATTCATTTAATTATATATATATGTCTGAGTATAGAGATATATATAGTCTTTCAGCTTGTAGGTTAAAATAGATGACTTGGAAAGGAATGGATGTAAGAGGATGTTTACTTTGTCTTTTGTTCTTTAACCATCAGATATGGTTTTTGATTTGAAACCACATGCAGACAAAAAGTTTTAGGCTTCACTAACAGAGGCTCATACATTTGCTGCTTGCCTGTCTGATCCGTACAGGAGACGTGTTGAGCTGGTTAAAACGTGTGGCTTTTTGCTCTGTTAACAAGTTTGATGTTGGGAAAGGAAATGTTATTCTGGTTTATAATGTTAGTGAAAGCTTTGGGAAGGGGAGAAGAGGAAGCTGGTTTGGTCAAGGTGATATTTTTTTCAATCTCCTTTTTTGGACTTTATTGGGATTCTGCAATTAACAGGAGGAAACTCCACAATTCTGTTCAAGCCAAAAAGCAAAAGGAAATATTATCATTAGAAAGTTTCAGAATATTTTGGATTAGGGTTTTGTTTTTTTGTTTGGTGGTGGGTTTTTTTTTTGTTTGGTTGGTTTGGTTTTTTTGCTTGTTTTAATCTGCAGGTACATGATGTAATCCTTTAAGACCTATTTGTACAGAATATGGTATTGCAGCCGGTCAGCCCACTGTTGCCACAGCACTGTGGTGTAGCTCATGTTCAGCTCGGCAGATCCTCAGGTCAGACCCCCAGAAAGAAAGATAAGGCCACAAGTTACGTTTCTACCTCTTGTCTGTGTTTCCTCTTCACCCCAAATTAGCTGAAAACATTGGGGGAGGCTTCTCCAGCTGCCTGTAATTTTTGTTTGAGGCTTGAGCACTTGAGGCATCAGTGCTCACCATTGCAATGGCCAAGAGGTGCCCCCGGCTCTTATGGGGTCCTGAGGGCTGGCTGGAGAAAGGGGGGCTTGGAAACCAAGCAAGGGTTTCTTTTAATTCATTCCCTCCCAGCCCATCCTGTTTCAATCGCACCAGCCCGACAATGTTATTTCAGCCATCAGCTGCAAGACAAACCAGCTGGCCCCGTCCACCGGTGTGCGGAGGTGTGGAAAGTCCACTGGGGGATTAAGCTGGTCTTACCATCAGTCCTCACTTGTGAAAATACAACCTACTAAGTTTTCCTAGATGATGCAGTTTTCAATTGCTTTTGTTTGCTTTTCAGGCAGGTCTTAAATCAGGCTGTCAGTCAGCCTCCCTTCCATCCCCACCCCCTCGCCTCCAGGGCAGCTTCCAGGCACTTTCTGGGAGGACCTGTAATATCTTTCCTATCGCCATTTATTTATGGGGCTTTCCCTTCCTGCCGGTAGGAAGGGAATTGCCGTGTCTTGCTCTCTCTGCAACTTGGAGCTCCCAAATCACAGCCAGCCCTGGGTACCCAGCAGCGATGCTCTGTGGGGCAAGGGGGCAATGTCTGCGGGAAGGACTAGGGGGGACCCTGCCCTGGCACTCAGAGTCTTTACATCTTATCTCTGACCCACTTTCCAGCTTTCTGATTTCCCATTTGTGTCACAGACTCGGGAGGGTGGGGAGATGGTTATTGGTGTCCAACATCTCTCTCTTTGCACTTGTGATGGGGGATTTCCCGTGAAGTAGGAGAGGGTTTATCCATTTCCTTCCTCTCCTCCCTCGGCTGTTACATCCATCTTCTTGGCTGAAAAAGATATTTATGCGGGGTCCCCATGGGTAGAGCAGAGCTAAAGGCTCATTAGAGCTCATTGCCAGAGTTTCCTATCCTGGCCAAAAAGGGTGCCATGGTGTTTTGGAGGATGAAGTACTGTCTGAGAGGCGGAGGCAGCAGGTCTTCAAGGTGCAAGCCTGCGAGTTTGGTGGGAGTCAGCTGCTCAGCTCGGCCCTGCGTTTCGTCCCACCAGGAGCATTTTTATATATCTTTAGGTGCTTGAGTACAGCCCTGTCAACACATGGGGAAGGAGGTGGTCCCATCTGCATGTACACAGCAAATCCAACACGTCACAGGCAGAGATTAACTCTGCTTAATGAAGGGAGCAGGTTACGTTGCCTCGTGGCAAATGTAACACAGAGCTGCTCTGCGTGTGTTCATTAGAGATTGGTCCAGGATTTCTGACTGTCCAGAGCAAGCTCTGACCCAGGTATCTGAGCATCAGATTACTGCTCCGAGTCATGGTGTGCAGGTCTCACTGGCAGAGGTGACCGATCTCCAAGGACTTTTACAAATCTGGCCCAAATCTCATAAGCAGCCATAGCAACTTCTCTTTCCCCCACCCCGGTCTCAATGTTCCAGGTGTTTTCTTCCGCCTTTGTCTCACAACACAATACACAAAGGACAGACCTCTTCCAGATATGGGAATCTGTGCGCCAAGTCCACTCCCAGCAGCCCACTAAATCCTACCCCTCCACGTAATTTAAATCGCAGCAGTTGTGCCTAGAGGAAGGTGGGGGAGGTTGCTGGATTTGAATGTCACCTGGTTAATGAACGTGCTGTGATACCTTTTCCCCCTATATCTACAGGAGGGGTTTTGATCAGTGTTCCTGGCTGAAGAAGTTGATTCCTCTGGCAAAGTTGCTGTGGCTGGTATAGCACAGACCTGGTGTTCCGGCAGAGCTGGGATGACATTAGCAGACAGGGCTTGTTGAACCTCTCTTCCTAGGTTCCTGGGGGACCATGGTGCTGAGCCGCTGGCAACTCTCACCTCAGATAAGGAAGAAAGCAGAAGGCACATCCCTATCCTGGAGTTTCCTGATCAACTGAAAATTCTCATAGCTACATGTGGTACCTGACAAAACTGAAGCAGGGATTGGTTTCCTCCATCAGTAGGGGAGAAAGAACATGGATCTAGCAGTGGCTTTTTGCAAGAGCTTCCAGCCCGAGAGCTTTGGCTTCAGCTCTCTACAGCAGTCAGAAGCACAAGGTATGGCTGCCACTGCCAGCAGGGTTGTTGGACCTCTGCCCATCCACTCTTGCAAGACACCTGATGTGGTGCCAGGACCCACCATGTGCTGCTTGATGGTGTGTCCTCCTCAGTGGTGTGATGTATGCCACAGCCTCTCATCCACACATGGTGTCTTGGATGAGCTGCCAGTGAGCAATGATCCTTCAAATCCCTGCCTCGAAGCCAGCTGAGCATCTTCAGCCAGAGTCAGGGGATGGTCCAAACCCACTAAGCTCTTCCTTCACCTTTCTCTTTTGAGTGCCAACAGGAACGTTTTGGAGGTGGCCCTTTCCACAGGATGGGAGATGGAAATGCCCCTTTTTGGCAGGCAAGCAGCATTTCTGCTCCTCTCGGCGCAGTGACGCCGGCTGGGAGAGGCTGTGCTGATGGTGAGCTCCCTACAGCTGCTCCTCTGGTATAAATCTGACCCGTGAGCTTACCCAATTCATTAGACACTGCCTGTTGAAAAGGCAGTAAATCAGCTAAAACCTCAGTCAGAACTGGCTTTGGCATGTTTTATGGTGGAATTAGAATAATGAATGAGGAGCTGGCTGTTTATGTTAGTTTTGGCTTGCGAGCTGAAGAAAAATTCTGGTGTTGAACTTCATGATAAACTCTCCACACCAGTGAGGTTGGAAACAACTTTGAAAAACCTCAAGGGCCCGAGGGGGTGTGAGACTGGCACTGAATGAACACTAGAGCTTCGATGAGAGGTACAGGCATGTTTTGGGACATAGGGAAGGATGAAACCTTGCTGCTGGAGGAGCTCTTCAAGGCTTGGTCATCTGCAGTCTTCTGCTCCTTGAGGTTGGTCTCTACATTACATACTGGTGGAGCAAAGTGAATTAGCCAAACCTGCAAATATCCAGGTATTTCCATGTTCTGATTAGTTTATGTCTACCTTGCCTGGATGCTCTGGAACTTCTTCATGCCTTGTGGTGGGTCACCCATCAGATGTCCTTAGGTTTCTTTCCAGCTTTTCTCCAATATCCTTAGCTGAGCTCATCTATATAAAATGAGCTTCATGCTCTGAATTTGCAAAACCTGTAAGAACTGGAATGAACTTGGCTATAGTTTTCTCCAGGATTTAAGATGGGCCTAGATGGCTCGTGGTGGAGCTAATCCAGTTTTCCTCTGACTGAGGAAAAGTACTCTGGAGAACCTGATGAGTGGTTAATGGGAGGCATTCCAGATAGATGGATGGATGAGAAGCATTTCTGTATTAGTATTAATGATACAATAACTCAGTTATGATGTCTTACCTATAATACAGGCATGCTGCAGCAAATTCCTCCTTTCTTGATCACTCTGAGTGTACTGGGAGGAGTCAGCATCTTGATGTGCTGAGCTCTCTCCACACCACAACCCAGCAAGGTTCTCCAAAAGAGCTGGTATAACCTCCCTTGCTGAATCCAGGGTTTCATTTTCTGGTGGTCCTTTTCTTTCTGACTTGTGATTCTTGCTGCTTGGTTCAGTGGAACACTCCTTTTACCAATGTTTGGCACCCTTCTGTCACAACCCTTTTAACCCAGCCAGCAAATGCTGAGCAGATGGACCCAAATCTTTATGCTTCCATAGTTTTATCAGTGGTCAAAGCTCATGGTGCTCATGGTCTCATTTTTGCTTCAACAGTTGCTTGACTTCTCTCCAAGGGCTAGAATGTCCTAATGTCACCTTTCCAGCAGAAAAACCCAGCCCACCTGACCTTGTCACTGTTCATGTTGTTTTTGCTGGATTTTAGAGCTTTGCTTTCTCAAATTGTCCACAAAGAAAGTGCATGGTTTTGTCACAGGAAATTACTTGGAGTTGTGCAAAAGCCTCTTCCAACAGGTGGGCTCTGAAATGCAGTTTATAGATAAAGCCTCCATATCTGTACCTGCTGCTGGGCAGGCAGGCTGAAGGTTTTGGGAAGGGCTGCTTAAAACATGGATTTTGAACTGATCTCTATCCGAATTCAATCCAAAAAAAATGTGAAGGGAGGATATCTCTGTACAGTTTTCCACTGTGCTGCTGCTTCTGTAAGAGTCCAGGTTTGGACTTGCACAGCAGCGATCACAAGATACAAGGAGGTGGTAGTTATCTTCTGACCTATGACATGACTATGGTCATTGCACCCCCATTTTGTGCTCAGGAACATAAGGGAAGTACCATCTCTGTTCACCTCTCTCATCCATTCCTTTACTGCCATCTCCAGACAAGGCAGTGACCCAAAGGCTTAATCTGAACTTGGCTGGAGAGCATTGATTTCACAGGGCTGTGGATAAGATCTGTTCATGAAGGTTCAACCACAACCATGGAGTTGTTGGCAGTCATGACTTTTTGCTTCCTAAGTTGTTTTGAGCTCAAATTAGGTATATGCTTGACTGGCAGGAGGAACACGGCTTGAAGGGAGAAGAACACAATGAGGCTTCTCTTCGTGTCCTTGGTTACCACCCTAAAGCCTGGGGCTCTCCCAGAAGCCCCACAATCCATCAGCCACCTCTGGATCTACCACATCTGTCTGTCCCTTGTTGTCCTCCTTTCCTATCATCCATGGAACCTCACCACACTTAGTCCAGTTTATTCTGGGTTTATTTTGGGTCTGGATGAACCTCCCTGATCTCTGTACCCATGACTGCCTCCTGGTGGAGTCGCTCTCCCAAAGGCAGCAGCCCTCCTTTATCTCTTTGAAGATTAGGGGGCTTTAACATGTCTTTAAAGTGAATTTCTAACCCCCCCCCCGTTTTATTATGATAATTGATGACCAGAAAACTTTTCTTTTCCTTTATCTCTTAAATATGTTTCTTTACCCTTAAAAATGCAATATTTCTTTTAACTGGGAATATGGATGGGTCTGCACGTAGCAGGGCTGCCTTCAAATCATCTGTCAATTTGATTGTGCAAAGCCTCTGTTTTCAGCTGGCATCCAGTGCAGATTTCAAAGCCATGACTCACCCCTTCTTGCAGAGTTAGGGCTGAACGGGAAGGTAAAATAAAACAAATAATGATAACAATAATAAAAAAAAATACCAAACCAAAATCGACATTTTTCCAAGAACTAACTACTAATTTTATTTTTTTTTCTGTGAGGTCTCTGTATCGGGGAGTTTTTGTGTGTGTGATTAAAGCGTTGCAGGATTTCAGTAGTGAGGACTACAAATCAAATGGTCTCTCCTTGGAAAGAAGTGGTTGGAAGAACTAAAATGATGGTAAATGAAATTGGGAGGTAAAAATGTAATTTCTTTTTTGTTTTGTGGGGTTTTTTTGTTTGTTTTTGTTTGTTTTGGATTTTTTTTACAGAGCACAAGGCAGGAAAGGGAGGCAGGCACTTGAATTGTTTTATATATGCTCAAAAAGTTGTATTTGTGTAGAAAGTATATATGCTTGGGTAGCAAATGCATGAAGCTGAAGCTTTTTCCTCCATGCACGTCTGTATAAATAGGTAAATCAAATCTACTCTTGGACAGAAAAGATCAGTTGAACTGAAAAACAGAAATTCCCTTTCCTGCCAATACACGAATATGCCTTTTAAACAGCAACAACAAAATCCTCAATTTATATAATTTTACCAAAACTGTATTTTCTTCCAAATGCCGTGTTTATCAGTGAGATTGCAGCCTGTCAAACCACCCACTGGGAACCAGTCTGTATTTTCTGGCCCTGAAGCACCAAGCCCCCCGGGAGGTGACAGGCTTCTGGGCTCCCGTTGCCGCCGGTGGCTCCTGTTACAGAATCCCAGGCTTTAGCTGAGACAACTCTACAAATAGTGTCAAAAGACTACACGTGTAGCAGCTCAAGGTTTCCTCTGTTGTCAGATATTTTTATGACACCTTCTCGTATGCATCTTAAATCCACGTGTAGAGAAAGCAGGCATTAAAAACCAACATTTGTAACTGGCTGATGAGTGCTGGAGCTGTCTCTGGGTTGGTGGCAGGACACTACCACAAGATGGGATGCTATGGGGTGATGGGATGTTCCCTAAACGTAGTCCCTGCTCAGAGGAAGGGCAGGACTTGCTGTGTTGTCAGTGATGGTGCCAACCTCTGTCTTCATTTCATAGAATTGTAGAATGGTTTGGGGTGGAAATGACCTTTAAAGCTCATCTAATCCAACCCCCCATCCCACAGGGAGCAGGGACATCTGCAACTAGAGCAGGTTCCTCATTGTTTTAAAGCATTACACTTCAGGACCAGGTGAGCTCATCTCTCTGCAGGCTTGGCCCTGATAGCTTTGGAGATGGAAGATGGAATGATGTTGCTGGTGAGTGTGTGGTGTGGGTTCCACAGTTGTTCCCCCAGCATGATCTGAGGCTCCCATTGGGACCACCCTGCACTGGGAGCACATGGGACCCATCAAGGAAGAGTGATCTTGTGGTTAAACACCAGCTCATACCACCCCTGAGTGGTATCCAGAGAGGCTGCATATGGCAACAGGGTCATGGTGGAGCTGTGTTATCAGGGAGTGGGTGGATTGCAGAGACCCTTGGTGCACAGGTACACCTACAGGCCTTTGTGACTGTACAACACTTTTGCCTGGGCTGTAGTGGAGCCTGTGTGAAGGTCGTGGTGCTACCTAATGCACCAGTCAAGTATGTTCTCCAAGTGTTTTCCCTATTGACACCTCCATTCTCCCTTCTGGAGCTGTGTAGGAAGCACTACCAGACCAACTCTCCTGGGTCTTTAGTCCATTGTTATCATGTGAAATGGTTCACCCTCATCTTTCCTTGTCTATTTCATTGCCAAAAGCTGTTTGATCAAAATTTGTTTGGCACTAGGTGCCACTTGAAAGTGGCTTCGGTGTTTTCTACTCAAGACTGACAGCTGGCTGCAGGAAACATGTGCTAGGAGCTCTTACACCATCCAGATGTGGCCTTGAAGGTCATCCTAGAGAAGCTGAGAGCTTGAAATTAGCACTTTTCAAAACCTCACTGTGGTTCTGTCTGGCAACCCAAAACAAAGTAAAAAAGTATGAGACAGAGAAGCAAATGTCAGAAGTGATGGTGGGGCAGAGAAGGAGGAGACCACCAGCACTGGGTGGCCATTGATTATCTTCATGTCCAGAAATACAAGATTAATCCCAGAAAACCTCAGAGTTAAGGTTGTTCTCCTGGCCCTCCTGAGAACAGGAGTTTTGTGGTGGCTCCAGATTCTCTGCCTGCTAGTGACAAGTGATAGTGAACTGGCTGTGCTGACGTGATCCTCCACTGCTTGGTCTTCCTTCAGACACCCATCTGCTCCTGGGAGTGTAGACGAAGATGGAAGGAGACAGTTTTAAAAGGTGAGTGTGAGTTACTCAGAGCTGGGGAAAAGCTCCAAGCAAAGTCCTCCTTGCTCAGTGACTCCCCCACCGCCACTGGGGGACTTTTTGGGGCAGCATCAGCGGTAGCAACTGCCTGGGGCTGGATCTGAGCCTGTGAACTGAGAGATGAAAAGCTGCAGTATATGTCCAGGGAGCCCACCCAGGGCCCTGCAGCCGGCCAAGTGCCAGGCATGAGGATGGATTTGGGGGCCATTGAAAGACCTCATCCAGCGTATATTTGGTTTGTCTTGTGTGACACAGAGAACCTGAGTTATTATTTGATCCTGCTCTGAGTAATAGCCAGACAAATGGGCTTGCGGATTTCCAAATAAACATTTTAATAAATGATGGGTGAATTAAAGGAGAGCTGCTCCCTCCCCTCCCCTGCTCCCAATATTAATGTTCAAATGAAGGCAGGCAGTGTCTAACAGAGCCCCGTGTACTGTAAATACATTTCTTGCACTGTCACACATAAACACTGGAGAGACGGAGATCAAAAGGTCTCTCTAGGCCAAGCAGAGCAGTGTGATGAAGTGAACATGTTGCTTTGTGGCTGGGGTGGGGTGATGGGACGCCTGAGAATAACAGACTGGCTGGAGACGTAGGAGTCCAGAAGGCCTGGGGGGCCTCAAAGAGGGGGGAAAAAAAAAAATCCCCACTAGCAGCAGGAAAAATAAATAATTCCGTTATCTCTGATGAATTTCTGCCTTTGATCTAGTTTTTCCTCTCCCTTGTGCTGCCTTTTTGTTCCCTCTCCCCCCAGGCCTCCTCCNCCCTTCCCCTCTTAGGGTTTGATTTATCCCACGGCCAGCTCGAGGAGCCTGACGGGCCCTGATGAATGGGCAGAGCTCGTCTGCCCAGAACCCTGCCCCGGCGTCTGCCAGGACATCCCCAGCTTCTTTTCATTCCTGGAAGCCCGACGTCCCGCCGGGCAGCCCCGTGCGGTAGGATGGGCCGGCGGGTTGCGCTTTCCCCGGTCGCCGCGGGGAGGGTGCTGCTTTCTGCCTCCCTCAGCCCAGCCTTCCCCATCCCGGGGTTATTTAGCTTAACCCTGACAGCTGCTAAATAATGGGGTGTTTCTTCCACAGCCAGTACCTCCTTTCTGAGCCAGTGGAGGCCACATGGGTGCCTCTGATATTTCCCTGCAGCATTGCCAACAACCAAAAAAAAAAAAGTTAAAAAAATCCCAAAGATGGGTTTTTGGAAACAGAACAGAGTGGAAGGGAAGTGGCCTGAGCTGGGGTGGTGGCACAGGACAGGGAACAGCCCATCGTGGGGGATGAACAGGGAGCTGTGATGGGAAGCTCTGGGTTTCCTCCTGCTTAGGGCTCACAGAGCCACTGGGCAGACCCTTGTAAGGAGAGGAGAGAGCAGTTAACACCAAAACGTTGCTCCCCTGCAGTTTAGGCTCTGAATGTGGGTCCAGAAAAGGCCCAGATCGTGGCAGAGGTCAGCACAAGTAACTCACTTGGGGCACTGCTGTTTCAGTGCCCAGATAAATATGTATTTAAAAAACCCCAACCTGCTATTTTTCACTCTCCGGGCTTGCTATCACTGTGAATATTCATCAAAACCATACCATAGGCCTTCTGTAGACCACCATCTTCCCTCTGTAACTGTAAAGTCTATAAAATTTTATAGCCTCAGCTGGAAAAAGACAGCAGGGGGATGCTGGGTACCAACCCTCCTGGTCCTAGTCCCTGCCAGCTCCAGCTGCCCTCCACCATCCCATTCCTTTGCAGGCAGTTGGACAGACTCCTGGGTTGATCCATCAACTGTTTCCTGTGGCTTTGAAGCCAGAACTGATACATTAGCTTGACTATTGGATTGTTAAAAGGTCCACTAAAAACAACAATTAAAGAAGTCTTGTAATTCTGCTTTGACATCTTGTCTCTCCCAGTCCAGCTGGTTAAAGCTTTTGCTTCTACCTGATATTTAATATGAACAATTTGTATAAAAATCACTATGAAATATGTGAATTTTCTGTCTGATTCAAGCCCTTAAGTCCTTGGTCAGACTTTTTGCCCTTTTCTATTTCTTTGTGCCCATACTTCTGTTCTGGTTGATCATTCCTGATTTTTCATCCCCTGGAGATATCTCAGTAATGGCAATCTCCTGCTTTGGGCTTCTTGGTCCTGAGTGATCTCCTCCTTCTCCCAGAATAGCTTAGCTTAAAAAATCATGCTCAACTCTTGGTACTTATTTAAAGCTTCTTGCACATAGATACAGAGGTCTGGTTTCTCCCATATCCTGTTCACTGATTCATTTCCTTCTTCAAAGTCCTCTGTCTTCTAATCCTCTTCTTTATGTAATTTTTTTTTTTTTTTTTTTTTTTTTTTNTTTTTTTTTTTTTTGTCCCAGGTTTGCTATGTTTGCCCCAGTTTTCTCTGTGAGTATTTTTGTCCAGTTAGTCCAGCACTGTCCTGCTGGCAGTGAATAACTCCAGACGACTTATCCCCACCAAAAGGTACGTAACCCTTGAAAATTCATCTATGTCTTAAAGCCCTAATATCCAACCCACTCAGCATGCTGAGCACAATACAACAATAATGGGAGACATTCTTGCCCTAAACACTCACAACAGAAATGAATAAATGGCAGTCAAAAGCCCAGAGAGATGAAGTAACTCTGATAAAGTCACAGAGCAGGTCTGAGGTAGAGCTGGGAGGAGAAATTTGGGCTTTCAAAGTCTCTGTTTCTTTTCCTAATGTTGTGATGCCCACTCAGCTTATGCCACTACTGACTCTTGATGAGAAACCTGCCTCTGATCATTATATGTTTGTGTGTTGAATACTCAGGAGCTTGTACACATCCCAGAAGTGTGTTCTGGGGGATTGTAAGGTGACCGGTAGCAGTTGTGGTGCCAGGGAAGGTCACACCCAGCCCCTGGGCTGGGTTTTGGGACAGGGCTCCCAGGGAGCATCCAGCTGAGGTTTGAAGACATCCAGAGATGGTGAATCCATCACTTCCCATGGAGGACTTTGACAGTGGTTAATCACCCTCAGTTAAATAGTCATGCTTCCTTTTTCATTGGAATTTGCAGGGCTTCAGCTTTTGATTTGTCTTTTTCACAGACCCTTCTGCAGCCTCAGCACATCTCAGCAACCTAGTGGAGGACTTGGACAGTTTTTCTGGGCTTGTTATCTTAGATCTTTTATAAATTCACTTTTTTCTACATCTCAATACTGAGCTCTGTCCTCTCATCATGATCTTCTTATATTGATAAGTAATAAACAGTAGTGTTTCTAGTATAAATAAATAGCTATATTTCCTTATCCATGGATGGGCATTTAAAAAAAAATAATTCTGAATTGGCATAGTTTTTTTATCCCCCATAATTTCTCTGAAATGATCATTTCCAATAAGCAATCTACAATTAAAAGGCTACACATTAATTAAGATGCCCTCTATGCTTCTGTAGCATCATTTTTGTTCTTTGGATTTCAATTGCCCATGATAGTTAAGCACAACATTCTACACTGTATGTGATAAATACTACATCACTTAAGGAAAACACTTATTAAGTCTCATTTTGTTTCCAGCCCCACACTGCAGACCAGCTGCAGGGCTCTGCACAGCAGACAAGTTAGAAATGCTCCACTCTGATTTTAACAAAGAACGGGATGTCCTTGTCAGCACAGCTGGTAAAGAGCCAGAAGTGAAGCAAATAAGGCTAATTAGATGAACAACCTGCTGGTAATTAGAGAAAGGGCAGGACTTTCCCTCCCTGGAGTGGTAAATCCTATATAACCCCATCACAGGAGTAGCTGCTCTAATGCTGGTGGTGTTTGGGTGACAGCAAGATGAGCTTCCCACAAGGTATGTGGAGTTTTTTACCTGGGGAGGAGGGTACATAGGATGGGAAGATGTTGTTTGTTTGATTGTGTTATTTTGGGGGCAGAAACATTCTATCCTGGGTGCTGCTGGTGTTTGGAGGGAATGTCCTGTTGCACAGGTGTGACAGCCTGGGATGGGCTGCAGGCAAATACTCTGCTGTGGAGTCTTGGGTGACCAAAGGGCAGGATTAAATCATTCTCTGTCCTCTAGAGAAGAGGAGTACATTGAGTCCCTTCATCAGGCATAGGCTGTTTCATATTTTTCAAAGCTCCTGTTCCAGCTGGGTTAGTTTTGGAGCTAACATAGTAAATCAGGTGAATAATCTCTCAACATTCTGAAAGCCTCAATCCTGGGGCTTGGTTAGCTCCAGAAGTGGAAGGAGGGAGGAGAAATGCATGTGATTAATTCTGAGTTTTGTTGGTTTGTGGGGTTTTTTTTCTTTCTCCTAAACTGAGATGGATAGACAGCTTTCAGGTGGCCTTAAAGTAGAAGTGAGAGGTGAGGCAACTTTAACAGTTAATTGCTCTGGGTATATAGCAGTTACCTAAATTTGCTGGAGAAATCTTCCTTGATTTTCAGGAATGAGGTGTTTGGTTTTTTTTTCTTGAGTAACAGTGGTGTTGTAAATAGCTCAGCAGTAGGAAAGGAACTTCAGCAATACTTGCTTAAATATCCACCCCAGAAAGCATATAAAACTTGTGTCCAAATAAAATTGTGTTTCAGAAATGATGAAATGGGCTCAGGGAGAGCTTTGTTCCACTTCTTAGATCTTGACTTGAGTTAGGTGCAGAATAATTGAAGTGTCTTTGTGTGGTATTTAAATAAAGAGAGGTGAAGGCTCAAATGAGCCTCTGGTTGCTGGATGCCTTGTGCCCTGGTTGGGGTCAGGGGGTGATGGACACTGGGTAAAAGCTTGTACCTTCCCTCCTGGCTTCCAGAGGGATGTTGGCTTTGGGGAAAGCTCCCAAATGCTTTCGATAAAGCAGCCCTTGGTGAGTGGAGAAGAAAGAGCTACTGCCTACTCTATAAAATAAAGTCTTCCATTGCTGATTTCTTGGAGAGAGTTGAAATATGTGAAGTTCTAGCTCTCAAGTTTTTGCTCTGTGCTTCAGCTCCTTGTGCTTTTAAGAAGGCTTCTGTCCTCCCAGGCTCCATCATGTGCTGCACAGCCCCGCACATGGGGCGCAGATGGAGGGCAAAGGCTTTGGGAGATCCTGGGGACCAGCTGAGCAGGCTGGAGCTTACCCCCCACCCCCACCCTAGACAGGGTAACTTGCTTGTAGCAGCAATATGAGGAGGAGACTGGTGATCAGACATTTCTGGGAGCCCAGATTTGTGTGTGATCTGCTGAGTGACTCACAGAAACAGCCCAGGCTGCCATCCCTCCTGGGGAGTGGCCACCACCGGCCATTGCGCCGTCGCCTTATCTTTCCCCTGAACATCAGAGAACTGATCTTGCTCCCGAGGCCAGGACCTGACAGCCTTGTACATTAGCACTTTTTTTAAGTGATGTCCACTTTTGAAATAGTACCTGTCCCGAGAGTGGTCACTTCATTTGACAAATGCCAGTGATGACAGCTGGACACTGTTTTACAAAGCCCAGCCTTCTGCTCGCCCTCGCTCCAGCCCTGCTTGCAGCTCGCCTGCTCCAGGAGATGGCAGGGAGGAGACCTGTGTTCCCCTTTGCCTTGTGGAGATGTTGGTAAGTAGTGCCCTCAGCACAGAGCTATGGGCTGAGTTCTGGTTGGGATGTGGGCTGTTCCCTCTTGGACATATGCCCAGACCTCACTAGCAGCATGGAGCATCACCAAACAGGGCAGCTGAAGGCAGTGAGCAGGTAGATAAGGATTTTCCCAAAGGGACAGTGAGGTTTTGTGACCCTCTAATGTCTGCCCAGTGCAAGGAGTGAAGCAAGGCAGATAAACTTATGGTCTCCTCACTGTGCAGGAAGGTTTTGGCTGAAAACTTCTGTCTGGGGCTCCTGGATTCTTTGGCTGTGCCAGTGCTAGATTCAAAAACTGTCTCTAGATGTGGTTTTTGCATTGAAGAGTCCTTGCCTTGGTGAGAAAAGGGACTTGTCAGGCTTGATAGGGTTGCTTTAGACACTGTGCTGAAGAGCTGAAACAGCCTGGGCAAGAGGAGATGGGGCTGAGTCTCTGGTGACCACACAGCTGAGCAGAGGAGGTAGAAGAGAATTCACACTCTGCTCTGGTAAGCCTTGGCCCTTGGGCTGTTACTGGAGCATTACTGGGCTGTACAAGTCACCCCTAAAACCCACAATGAAGCAACATTATTGAAGAAAGCTGGAAAACACTAGAGTTTTAGAAAATGTGATTAATTTTCTGCCTTTCATTTAAACAGGAGGCTAAATACACTCACTTCTTGGGTTCGGGGTGCCCTGCTGAGGGTTTTCCTGATAGGTGGTCCAAAGGTGCTTGAGTGATGCTGTACTTGCTGTGCGTGGGTTCCTCTCAGCAGCCATGGGAGGTAGGGGGAAGCAGTTGAGATGTGTGGGCAGCCTGTCTTTGTTTTTTGATGCCCACCTGCTGCTGAAATGACAGTGGGCTGAAAAACTGAAACCACAGCCCTGTGACTCCATGGGAATAACTTGTGGGCAGAGCAGAGGGAATACTTGGGAAGGCTGGGTGCCAGTTCTGCTCACTGGG
Organism: Ceyx cyanopectus; assembly: GCA_013401355.1. Classification (NCBI taxonomy): domain Eukaryota; kingdom Metazoa; phylum Chordata; class Aves; order Coraciiformes; family Alcedinidae; genus Ceyx; species Ceyx cyanopectus. The sequence goes on from VYZU01070907.1 coordinate 117,115, forward strand.
GTCTTCACCATCTTTTGTGGTTCAGTGAAGCTTTTAAGAGTCTCACTGAAGTTTCCTGTATTGCTCAGTGGGATTTCCCAGAGAGCAGAGTCTGTGGGGGCAGCTCAGTGAGTACTTGTTGAGTCTTGTGTTCTGGGACACACCAGCTTTGCTACCTGTGCCCAGTGTACTCCAGTCAAATGTATCTTGCGTGCCTTGATGTGTTTGGATCACTGCTGTGGTTTGGGGGCATTTGAGACCTTAGGGAAGCCAGCAAGGCATCCAGAATTTCCTGAGCCTGGTAAAGTTTTTCAGGCAGAGAAATTTTTTTGGGGAAACCTGGGCATAGCTGAACTCTCTTGCTGCTGGTGTATAGAGCAAAATGATCTAAGTGATTTTTGAGTGTCTCCTTGGCCACTATCTGTGCTCCATAGGTTACTGTTTGTTGGTTTTCTCTTCCTTAACTCTGTGGTTCTCCATTATTTGGTCTTCTCTCTCTGTGTGCTCCTGCACTCCCTTGCAGATCATCTCTCTCTGCCCTTAACAGCCAGAGAATGCCTGTGTAGACCAGCTGCATGGAGTGCCAGTACCTTGCAGAAGGGTGGTTGTTTTGACTCCTACATGGCACAGGGAAGTGCTTCAGGCTCCCTTGTTCCCCTAGGAACTGGGGAATCTCAGCAGCTTGTTCTGAACTCACCAGGTTTTTAGCAATTGTGGATGAATTATTTTTTTTCTCCTGGCTCTTGGATGTTTTCCTCACCCACCAACTTGTCTTCTCCTGGCCATCCCTCTGAGTCATCTCTTGATGCCCACCTCTGGAGGGGGGTGACCCTTGCATGCTGTTGCCATCTGTCCCCACGTGAGTCCCACTCCACATTCATAGCTCCACCGAGACCCAAGTAATGATGTGAAACTTGGACAAGCATGGACAACTGGCACGGGCCAAGCTGAGCCTGCAATTTCCTGGCTCATAAAAACATGAGCTTCCTTCAGGCCCAGGTCTCCATCAGGTCATAGTGATCCGAGTCCCACACCTCCTCCCCGAGGTACCCCCACCCCCAAAATATTTTGTGACACTAGCTATGAACTCGATTATTTTTATTTTTTTTTATTGCTCCATATGTTGAAGCCACATGGAAATATGCATAGGAGAAATCCCCCTAGAGAGGGGGTGAAAAGCCACCAAGTTTACAGGGTGTTGCAAATAATCTGAGGCAAAACAAATGTTTAAGGCTGACTTGAGTGCCAATTTTGAGTACATTGTTTTAAATCCGGAAAAACAGGCCAAGGGGCAGTTATTAATGCACCAGTAATTTTCTTCCTTTCTGGACACCCTAGAGCAACAAATCTCAACTATTCCTTGGGAAAGAAATCAAGTGCGGGAGGCTTTTTATTTAACATATCAAAAGGCATTATTGACTTGCCCTCGTAGGGTGCCGCCCCTTCCAGCGAGGGGCTTTTACAAGCAATAACCTGTTTGCAAAGCAGAGCAGTGAAGCCACACAGCCAAGCTTGTGGCTTATTGTTGGTGCTGACTTTTATAAAACACTTCAGGGGCTTGCAGCAGACGTGCTTTTTGTAAACCAGTCCATTAAACACAGCAACCTGAGCCACACAGTGGTGGGGGACAGAGCCTCCGGGGACCTCGCCGAGCCGACCCCTCTGCTTCTGTAATAAACTCAGCAGCATCCCACTTATGGCTTGAGCAGCAAAGCGCCTGCATTGAGAGGTTAATGTATTGCTGCAGAGAAGGTCAAGTGTGAAGAGACCCAGGATGGGATTTTTCCACAGTGTTTGATTATTGCTACAGGGTCAGTTGGCCAAAGTGTTGCCGGGCTGTGTGGTTTTATTGCTGAGGGGGTTTTGAGGCTCCTGGGAACTCCATTTCCCCCTCCAAGGGCTGGTGTGATCTTGTGGGGGTTATGCTGGTCTGCAGCCCAGAGAAGTGGCTGTGTGCTGGGCTATGGTCCTCAACCTACCAGAGGATTGTAGACCCTTCACCGTAGCTTTATGCTCTCATCTCTTGCTGGGTGTGGAGTGGCTCTGGGCACTCCAGGTAGCTCTGCATTACAATTTAGCCAGCTGCAATACAGTGACAAGAGAGTTACCTGGAAATTGCCTCAGAATTAGCATGAAATTTGATGATAAATTATTTCCCTCTTGGGCTGCAAGAGAAGGAAGGGGCTGTTGCCTTCCAGCATCAAGTGCAGGACTCGCATAGCTCTGTGCTATTTGTGTGCAGTGAGGGTGTTGTGGCATAGGAGCTCTGGCAGCAATGGTCAGGATCTCTGCTGGCACAGGGGAGGCTTCTGGATGCTCACTTAAACAGGATGAGCAGGGGCTGGCACAGTGACGCAATGTAGTTTGGATGAAAGATTCTGTTCTGAGAATGCAAACTAAAATAGCCAAGCGAAAAGTCCCCATGGTTTTGTCTGGACCAAGGAGACCAAGAAACCCCAAAGCTTGCTGCTGTCACTGTGTCTTGTAACAGCCAGCAGCTCCTGAGCAGAAGAAGGAGATGGGGAGGGTATTTCTTGTGCCAGTTGTGACTGGCACCACTGAGGGAGTAGCTGAGCTCAACCTCCTCTCCTGGCTTCCTGCAAACCCCTGATGCAGTGGACAGTATGAGTCCTGAGCACAGCCCTGCCAGGGTTGTGTGGGTCCTTGTTCCTGGTCTCAGGCTCCTCTTGGTCCTGGTACAGTCTCCACCTGGGCTTCTGGTTCTGCCTGGGGGCTCTGGCTGGAAAGCAAAGCCTGGGAGTCTTTGGAAGAGCAGTGGCTGTTGTGGGAAAGCTGCAGCTCCATAGGGCATTTGGGGATGGTGTGTTGTGGGGAGGGTCACAGAAAGGGGATTTGCTGTCTGCCTGCAACAACCACAGCCAGCAGCATGAGATGCCTCTGGCCAGTCTCTGCAGACCCTGGCAGCATGTGCTTAGAGACATTGGCTGAGGGATTTGCCAAGACAGAGAGGGCAGCCAACCTGTCTTTGAACTTTTGAAATGTTTCTGAGCTCTCAGAAGCTTGTGGCAGGGTGTTCTCCAATTGGATTACAGGTTTAAAGGGGAAAAAAATGTCTCCTTCCTATTTAAAATCTGAACCTTGAGGTCCTTTTCTTGCATGGTGAGAGAGGATGAGTGAATGCCCGGTCTGCTCTCTCCACCCAGAGTCTGGCTGTCCACACCATTGCTGGACATGGAGGTGCTGGGGTTGGATGAACAGCAGAAGCAGCTCTGTGTGAAAATGTGACACCTTGAAACTTGGAGACCCAAGGAAGGATTGGCTTCCCTGTTTGAGTGCTGAGCTGAAAAACCACGTTCTCTGCTTGTGAGGTGGGAAACAACCTCCTGACATCCCTCCATCTGCTTTCTCCTGCTTATTTTTGCTACAGCCAAAGGTGAGAAGAGTTGAAGCACTTTTCACAGCAGCTAGAAGAAACTGTTGATGGGCAAAGCCCCAGCACAAGCCCTCAGCTGCCCTGGCTGTATGCAAAGGGTGCAGGCATTGCTGCCTTGCTTCCTTTCCAAATCTGGTTGTGTTTTCTTAAGAAAATAAAATATCCAGACCACTAAATTCTTCCCTCCTCTTCAGTTCTTCCCCTTGCTGGCAGCAGGATGAAAATCCTGAGGTCCCCAGCATGCAGGGCTTGGAGATCACCTGGTTGTGGCAAAACTCATGGTGGACCTGGGGATCTCCCAGGATGCATAAAAAGAAACAAACCACTAAAAATGAATTTCCCCTTGAGTACAAACTGCTCACCTCTTTGTATTTGTAGAATGGCCCTGGCACTTGTCTGGGTTGGAGCAATCTTCTATTTTTATCTTTGATTTTGAAGTGGTTCTTCAAATTTAATACATTGTATTGGAGTAAAATATCTTGACAAGTCTATGTTTTAAATAAACTCCTTATTTATTTACTTGCCAAACCAAGGTGTTCTGCTCTAAATTGAGGTAATACTGGCCACAGCCACTCTGCACTAATTCAGCTGAGCCAGGAAGATTCTAAATAGGCTTTTGAAAGCACCTCATTTTTTTATATAGAACATCTGGGTTTCAGGTCTTGAGGTGTATGAAAACTTGAAGGACAAAGGATTCCTGTTCACGAGGGGATTTGGGACTGGGAGGGCTGATCCTGTTCTACTTGTGCTGAGCATCCCCTGGTCCACAGGTGGTCACTGGGGGGATGCTGCAGCCAGGAGGTTTCCATGGAAATGGGAAGATGCTGAGTTTGAGATGCAGTTTGGTCCCCACTGTTGTGGCAGGGGATGAGGTGTCGGGGCCAGAGGGACGAGGGAGGGACCCCTCGGGGCAGGCTGTCCCCAGCCCTGCGGGGGCTTTCGGGGGGCTTCGGGCGAAGGGTGCGGGTGACATCTTGTGGCGACGGCTCTTCGCCGGGGCTGTGCAGCGCTGGGGCCGCAACAGCAGAGGCTGCTCCGCTGCTCCGCCTCGGATCCCGGAACGGGGAGAGCTCCTCTTGGCCCTGGGCTGCAGCCTTGCCCTGCGGTTTTGCTGCTGGCTCCTACTCAAAGCCCCTGCACAGCTCAGGTCCGGACAGGCTGGTGGGAGGATGAAGCTGAGAAGCTGGTTGTTGAGGCAGGAGGTTACAAATAGTTTGGGGTTTTTTTGGTTTTTTTTTTTCTACTCAGCATCTGTGTCAGGGAGTGAAAAATTCAGCCATCCTAATAAGCACACTTAAAAATCCAGGCTCTCCTGGGTTTATATCTTGATAGGAACAAGGAGTGCTTGATTTAGGCCATCCTGGTTCTCTTCAGTGAGACCTTGTCCTACCCAGTGGAGGGTCTGTAATCAAATGTGAACCTTGCCCATAAGGTGCTGTGGAAGCCAGTAATACCAGTGGGCTCAAATGGGGCTGGGAACCTTCAGGAAGGTGAGGTTTGTCTATCAGGGGATGTTGAAGACCATGGCTTGGAGATGGCTTGGGATGTCCCTAGATCACTGCCCACCAGGACCAACTCCATGCATATGTTGCTTCCTCTCCTGAGTACCTGATGCTGGCTGGTGTGAGGAGGAGGAAGATGCTGAGCCACTTGGGTATCTTGTCTGGCTCCTTTTTGCTGGGTTTTGTTTTGCTGGGTTGTGTTTGGTTTGGTTTGTTTTTAATGGACGTTGTGTCTTTTGAGAGTCTGTTTGGTCCCAGATAATGAGAAATAACCTAAGGGCAGAGGTCTGAAATTTCAGCATACTCCTGTTGGCAGCCAGTGCCTGTCCTTGTGCCCTGGCATGCAGAGAATGAACTAGCACCCTGCTTTGCTTGGGAGCATTTAAAACACCTGGCTCTATGGGGCTTGTTCTTTTTGCTTATCGTTTGGAGGGAAAGGTTCATCCCTGGGTAGGGGTGATGGTTGGGGCTGTGCTATTGCTGAGCAGCCCAGGGATTTTTCTCTTTTTCCATGATTTTGGCTTGTCCTGTGGCTGCCAGCACTCTCCTGCTGCCATTCCATTCCCACAGGGGACAGGGACCTGCCTCCTTAGAGCTGCTCTGGGGGCCTTTGGTGCCAGCAATGCCCAGAGTGTCTGTGCCTCCAGGCACCCAGTGTTGTGGAGCAGCTCCAGCAACAAGTGAGGGATAAGGCAATCCTGGGGGATTTTGTACCCATAGGTCACTGGGCACATGTTCCTTGGCTTGGACACCCCTTCCCTGACTGCTGGCAGCATGAAGCAAGGTCCATCTCTTGCTCTGCATGTGTATTCTTGGTGATCCAAGGTCCCTGGCTTCAGATCCCATGGTTTTTTGGGGGCAAGACCTTGTTGGCTCATACAGCTGAGTGGAAGCAGGACCTGGGGTGAGTTGGGATTTTGTATATGATGTGTGGGGGGGGGGTGTGCTGTAGGTGCTTTAATTGCTGTAATTAATGAAATTAAATGTATAGTGCTTAGGGAAGGAGCCATTGGGTAACCCCTCTTTTGGGGGCCATGACTCTTCTTTCCCCATATGGACCCATATGGAGGGGGGTTGGAGAGCAGATACTTCCCATAGTGACTTTTGAGAGCCCCTGTTTGGGCTGTTGAGTTGATGGAGGGTTAATGAGTCGAGAAGACCCCCTGCTTCCTCGGAGGATGGAAAGGTTTAACTCTACCCTGCTTCAGCCACCATTTTTCTGGTTGGGTGGGCAGGAGGCTTAAAATGCCACTTTGGCTGGCAGAAAGATGGGGGCCAGGGGAAAGATGAAGAGAAAAGCTTTTACTTCCAGAAATAACTCTGGAACAAAATGAAGAGGTCAGAGGGTGAACAGGGAAATGGAGAATTACCTTCCCTAGGGGCCAGCACTGAAGTTTTCATCTTCTGAGCACCTGAGGATGGAAAGCTTGGTTATATTAAAGACACTCTCTTGCTGCTGGGGCTAAAAGAAGCTGTGGCAGTTGAGCTCAGGCACGTGTGAGAGTAGCCAGGTGACCCTGGCACAGGGCATCCTCCTGCCCTTCCTCCCCACTAGCTCACTGTAGTCAGGCCTTTTGCAGCCCACTCTCTAGCCAAATTTTTCTCCTTTGTGCAGTCAGAGCTGGGACCCGGTGGGAGGTGGCATGGTCAGACAGGGCAATGATGATATCAAGGTGTTGGCCACGTCTCTGTTGGTAGGAGTTCTCATCTGGGTCTTTAGCTTTTGCAAGCTGATGCTGTGGCTTCTTCCCAACCCTAGGACTCCCATGACTGTGGCATGGGACAGGTGAGTGGGTCCACTGTTCCCTTACCCATGAATGTGCTGGTCTGTGCCTAGGCACAGGTCTGTGTGGGAAGGGAGATGAAAAAAAGGCATGGGATAGCCCCAGAGGGTGGAAATGTTTAAGGTGGTTCACAGGGTTCTGTCCACAGCAGAGAGGGAGAAAGAACTGGGGTCTGCTGTGCATGAACCTGATCAGAAGACATCTGACATCCCCTTAGCTGAGGATTGAACTCCAGCTCCTCTGTACAGAGCAAGATTTGATTTGGACAGAGCAAGGTGCTGAGCCATGAGGGAGCTCTGCTTGGAAGCATTACAAGATCATAGAATCACAGAATGTAGGAGCTGGAAGGAAGAACATGCTGCTCTGTTGGGGTTTTGGTTTGGTTTTTGGAGTGGCTTTTTAAAATCTAAACACCACTTTCCCACCCTTACATAGATTTTGGGGCTTCCAGAAGCAGTTGTTTCCTCCAGCTTGGTGCTGAGCTGGTGAGAGGGAGAAGCTGTGCCAGCAATCCCTGAGCTGTGAGACCCAGGAGCTGGCACAACCCTTAAGCACCAGGACACAGGGAAATCCTGTACCAGTGTGGGGAACAATCAGAAATACCCACCCCAGAGTGGGGATGGGTTAAGAGCAGACCATCCTGTGGCTTCCCTTCAGGGCACTGTGGCAAGTTGAGCACAGGACTGTCCTTGCTCCCCAGCCTGGCACCAGTCCTGGGACCCAGGACCCACCCCTGCCCTGTGTAAGGGGCTTGTCTGTAGGTCCCTGCAAAAGCTACCTGCTGTGCGTGGGGTCCTCCCCAATAAGAAGGCATCAGCAGAAGGAAAAGATGCAGAGCAAGTGTTGGGTGGGCATTTTATCGCCGGTGGTGGCCGTTGTGCCAGGAAATACTGTTATTTCTTCCCCTTCCAAAGCTGGGAGATGATAAACACTGGGGTCTGCCTCCATTCAGCTGTGATCCATCAAGGTGGGGGGGGTGGACTCGCAGCAGAGAGCGGGTGAAGGGAGGTCAGTGATTGTGTAAACAGGCACTTTAGAGTTCACCCTGAGCTGGTATTACTGTGATTCATTAGAGGTGTCAGTCCTCTTTGTAGTTCCTTGCTCCGAGAGCCCTTTGCTTGGCAACTTCCAACACCCAGATTTGCCAGCAGAAAAATAAACCACACGAGATGTCTTTGCAGGAGACAAAGTTGCAGCATCACACTGAAGAGAAAAAAAAAAAA
>VYZU01070910.1:9009-19590 GCA_013401355.1 Ceyx cyanopectus
AAAGACAGAGATTTACTGGAGAGAGTCCAGCACAGAGCTACCAAGATGATTAAGGGAGTGGAACATCTCCCTTATGAGGACAGTCTGATAAAGCTGGGACTCTTTAGCCTGGAGAAGAGGAGACTGAGGAGGGACCTCATCAATGTCTATCAATATGTTAAGGGTGAGTGTAGAGAGGATGGAGCCAGACTCTTCTCAATGTTATATCCAATGACAGGACGAGATGCAACGGGTGCAAGTTGGAGCACAAGAAGTTTAAGGTCAACACAAGGAAGAACTTTTTCTCAGTGAGGGTGACAGAGCTCTGGAACGGGCTGCCCAGGGAGGTTGTGGAGTCTCCTCCTCTGGAGACATTCAAGAGCTACCTGGAGGCATTAATGGGTGACTTAGTCTAGGTGATCCTGCTCAGGCAGGAGGGTTGGACTAGATGATCTCTAGGTCCGTTCCAATCCCTAACATTCTGTGATTCTGTGATTTTATTTTAAAGGCTAAAAAAGCCAGAAAATTACTAAAAATGGAGGAAAAAGTAGTAAGATTGAAGCTTTGCAGAAATGACAGAGTGAATGTCAATTAGATGGTAAACTGACATTAAGGGGTCTTTTTTACATCTCATAAGTACAATCTGTTTTGGCACTTCTCCCGTCTGAATCTGAGGTCTCTCCCTGGTTTTATTTTTAGTATCTTTTTTGAGCATTAAACAATTAAGCCAACCACTTAACTCTATGCATGTGAGCAGTCCCACTGAAAGTGCTTTCTGAATGTGAATTATCCTCAGTTCTCAAAAAGCCATCCAGATTGTATTTAAATGTAGAGAACTTTCATACCTGCAAAAAATCTAAAAGTAAATACTTTACTATTGAAGTTTATAGCAAGCACTTCAACTAGGCAGTAATGTTGATACTCATTGGCTTAGTTCTTTATGGATAAAATGTACAGAAAAAAAACCCATTCCATTTATCAATACTTTGGGAGATTTTCGTTACTGGCCTTATGTAACAGCAATTGAAAATAGAAACAAAATATTATTTAACAGGGTTTTATATGACAATATAATGAGTGACTGCTAGCTGAGTGTTGATTCAGACATTTCTGCCAAGTTCACTTCCTTGCCAAGATATACTTCCAATAACCATACATAAATTTTTAACTTTAATAAATAACCACTAAATGGTTGTATAAACAGAGAAAACTGTGGGTAACTGTAGTTTATAATGAGTATGTGTTGCAGCAGTATTAAGAAATACCTTACCCAGACTGTCTCCAAGTCAGGGCCACCATCACTAGCTTCTTGGTTGGTGGCAACCCAAGTGATGAAACACATCAGTGGCTTTCCTTAGTGAGAAACCTACATCCTCACTCCATCAGCTTCCATGCTCCTAAAGTATCCCTCATGTTTGTACTCAGCAGACATTTGGCTTTGGGAAGTTTACAATTTATAAAGGAATAGTCACTGACCTGGAATGTCACTGTGGCAAGGCTGTTCCCTATACCCTGCCCAAAACAAAAACATCCTTTTACAAAGACCATCTGGTCTGAAGTTTAAAATCTAGGGTTAAAACCAGGCAGCTCCCAACTCCTTGTGTGACCTTGGGCAAGTCTTTCAAAAACCTTATCCTTCAGTTCCCTAACTGTAACTGAGCAATGGAAACGGCTTTGTGAAGGTTAGTGCTTGATCACTCTTTGCAAAGCCTGCTGAGATGCTATTGGGAAAAGCACTAAAGTGTGTTTTTATGGGATCAATGTCTGTTATTACATTATTATTAAATAATGGTAGCACACTCTACCAGAAAATTGAGGACAAAGGAAAAGTTGCAGACCAAGCTGCAAAAGCAGAGCTTCACTGGGTACTGCTTCAACAGCAGTTGAAGAAAGCATGAGTATAATCTTTTGTAAGAGGGGCTCTGATGTCAAATGTGCTCAGCACCACCTAGAATTAGGTACCTTCTTCTCTAGGACTTATTTGATAGCTACCTATTTAAATTTCCACAGTGGTGACCATTCATGTAATTTTCTTCGGGTATATCACCCAATATCCTGGAAAAGCTGCCTTGGGATTTTCTTGTTACAAAATCAGTTTTTATGCTTTCCTCAAACATATGTATGTTTAGGTAAATTCTGAATTCCTGCCTATGCAAATGTAAGGGGCACTTTACACTAAGTACTGACACTGCAATTTCTCTAAAACATCATTCAGCAAAGATTATTTGCTGCATAGTGAGCAGAGAAAGAGCTGTAAAGTATTCTTGCTTTTCTCTTTAGGAAGGAAGGAGCTTATATTTGGGAAGACAGATCCTTTCACTAAATGATTAAACGAGCACTGAACAAATACTATGTGGAATTCCAGATATGCTGAGAGTAACAGAAGAAATAGGTAGGATGGCAGAAAAAAATATCCTGATGGTTTCAAAGACTTCAAGCCCATTTGTACTAGATGGGCCTTTTCCTGGTGAGACTCCATTACTGCCAGCGACTGGAATGTGGTCCCTTTGCATGATACATTGAGCTTATTGCCCCTTCTCCAAAAACATTATCAGATCATGCTTTGCTTAATTTATTCAATTTCTCAAACTTCCTCTTACAACTTAATACTGTTATTCCTACCTCCCTGTGGCCCATGAACATGACCTCTGCAAATTATCAGTGTATACCATCAGCATTTTTTAGTGGCGTACTCTAGAATTACTAAGCAATGAAGGTTTGCAACAAGCTACATGGAATACAAAGCTGTGTTTTCTCAATTATTTCCTCTGAAAAACAAGTAGCAAAAAGCCACCTTGATCCCCTTCAACCCAAAAACTCTGCAGTAACTTCTTGTCCTGGTTTGGGTGAAAACCAAGCAAATTCTGTTCAGTGATTTTACTTTTCAGCTCAGGTTTTCTAACTGGCTGCACTTTCTGAAGTTAGCAGCATGTTTTGCAGATAGTGTCTGCTTCTAGCAGTGATAACACCTCATGTTTAGAGCTACTACCAGGGATGGAATGCAGACCAAGGCCACTGCTAGAAGTTGTGTATCGCACCGAGGGGTGCAGAAAAGTGAAAGACCACACCTGCGGGGAGGAGCGGACAGGACTGGTGACTCCAAACTGACCAACTAGGTATTCCAGCCCATAGACGTCCTGTCCAATATATAAAGCTCAGGGGTCCTGAGGGTGTCTCTCTCGCTTCCTCTTGCTCTCTTGCTTTGGCTCTCTTGCTTGCTCTTTCACTTCAATCCTATTCCTGAAACCCAGTGCCAGAATCCAGCTCCTCCACAGAATCAATGAAGGTGACGTAATTACCATCAGGGGGGCTGGGTTCGGTACTGCTTTTGTACATATATGTATACATTTAATTATTATTTTCATTAAATTGTTCTAATTTCCTTTTCAAATCACTAAGTCTTTCTCTCCCTTATTCATTTTCTCTCCCCCTTTGGGGAGGGAGGGGGGTTAAAAGAGAACGTCTGTTATCAGTCTGGGCTGCCCTGACCCTAAACCATGACACTGCTTTGATAGAACAAGATCCTTTCCATCTTCAGCATTACAATTCTCATAAATTAATGGCTGAGGACCAGGTTCTGGTACATTTACTGGCAGAAAATAATATTAAAACCTGAGAACCTTTCAGTCAACTTTGACAACTTGCAGAGTAAGGCTGTTAAATTAACCCAGACACATCTGTGCATTCTAAGCAAAGACCCTGACAATACCTTTGCCACTGCTGTAGTAAGCATATGCATTTACTTAACTTGTTATTTAAATAGATATATAGACTATTCTAGCAACAATAACAGAAAGTTGTGTCTCCAAATAGTAAAATAAAACCCTGTATATTTCTATAGACCCAGATATTATCCAAGATGTGAGCATTTGCAGCATAGTTGCCCCACTAAACCTATACCACCACCTTTAAGTGGAGCTGACAGTTCTTCCTATCTGTGGTAAGAACCCAGCCTTCTTAACAGCAGGAGCTGTGGTAAAAAAAAAACAACATCCCCTCTGCCTGTCTCATACAGAAACAGCCAAAGCTTGCACCACTTAGTCTTGTTAAATGAAGTAATGTCCATTGGGGGCTGAACAGAAACCATTACACCTCTTTTGCACAGGGCCACGCTGTTGGCACATGGACTAATGTGTTTTAAACTAGAGGTATATAAACAAAGCAGAGCAGCCAGCTCCTGATATTTGACCTTGATTGTATATCAATGTATCCAAAGGTAGATTCACTGAAATTTTGCAAGGGCTTTGCAGTCATTTTGCCTTTTTTTATGGGTCACTGTAGCATCACACTCTATGGCCATCAGGCTTAGTAAAGCCTAGAACATTGTTCCTGCTTCTGAAGCACCGTAGCTCATTCTAAGTAGACTACAGAAATGATTCAGGAAGCTTTTCAGTATTAAAGTACACACAGCTGACTTGCACCAACTGGAAAGTTGTTTTGCACTGTGTGTTTAATGCAGACTATGGGCTTTGGGCAGAATAAGGTGTTGGAGATTTATTTTATATATACATATTTTTAAGACTTGGGGATGCTTTCTCACAGACAGTATTTGAAAACCTAACAGTAACCAGAAAAAATGGCAAAGGTAAGATGGAGAAAAACAGCTGGTGACCAAAGAACAGTACTGTGTCACATACACACCCTCACAGCAAGGCCTGTGCCATTGCTGGTAACACTCGGCTTCCCAGGCAGCACCCCTCCTCCTTCTGACAAAGGCACGGGGCACTTTCCAGCCCTTCCCAACAGCCCATTCTGTATGAACTCATTAAGAAGCATTCACCTGTCTATGTAGAGCCTCTGAAGCCTTCAAACTCAGGCTTAGGGGTTAACTGGGACACGTGGTCTTCCAGAGCCCTGCAAAGGGCAAAAGCCCAACTGCTCAGTACCATGCTCTAAATCTTAAGCTTAACATGACAAAGGAGATGCTACTGCCTTGTAAAGCTCCTGCATGGTTTGAAATCCTCTTCTCCCATACAGCAGCTCTCACAACCATACTCACAGCACTGCCACTAGGCCCAGGAAGGACAGGTAAAAGCACTAGTGACAGGATTAAAGCTCTTAAAGAGGCAAGGAAGCATTACATTGATGTTGTGATGATATGTTGTGCTTTCACTCTGCATATTGCCCAATTAAAGTAACAACTTCAAAGTCTCAACACATAAGCATCAAAGGAAAGGGAGTAGATACAATGATTTAGTTCCAAGCTGCTGCAAGCCAGTTTCATACCAAACTAGACAAAACACAGCAAGTCTTAAAAGCTCTTAGAAAGGAGTGTGTTTATCACATGTTACATCCTGGCCAATGGGTGACATTTTAAGACCCCAGACAAACCTAGAACTTGGCACGTGGCACTAATTTCCTTTTCTCCTCAGTGAGGTAGTCAAACTATCAGGCCTAACGATCACTTTTGCTGTACAGGCATGAATTGATTTGACAAGATTAATTACAAGAAAACAACCAAACAAACCAACCCTTCTAAAGTTAAAAATATGACATGAAGTCAACACTAAAGCTGAACCACCATTAGTTTTCTTCATAAGACAGTTATCTCCTGGAGGCAGGATCAGCAGCCCCAGACTCACCTGCATGCAGACAGCTAGGGCCAGCAGCCATCAAAGACACCTCGGGGCCACCAGCAGTCCAGGGCAGGTAGCCATTGAGGGCCCCTCAGGGTCAGCAGCAGTCCAGCACCAGCAGCTATCAAGAGCCACTCAAGGCCAGCAGCTGTCCAAAAGCTAGTGGCCAACAGCCCACCAAGTGTAACCATTCCTCAGAGCACACTACACGAGAAGGTAGCTAAGCCCTTGGCTGGACTTAAATAGGGCTCAAGGGCAAGGGCAGAATGCACAGCTGTGGCTACTCAGGACAATCAGAGCCCAGCTTCGGCTGGCCCAGGCGATCAGGGCTGTGCTTGAGCAGTGTGCTCCGGGCACATCAAGAAAGCATCTGTGCCTTTGTTTCCCAATCAAGTAATTGGGTTAGTGGGAATTTGGCTTCTTTTTGTCTCCTCAGTCTTTCTTTTGAGTCTTGAATTTCAACCCAGGGCAAGAAAAAAACTGAAAGGAGAAGACTACAAAGCAAAATGCCTTGAGCTCTAAAAGCATCAAGTAATGTATCCTGTATGCTGTTCAAATGCTGAAGGAACTGAAAATTTCCTCCTACTCACCTGATGAGGAGGAAGCAAAATGTTGCCTAAACTCAAGGAAGAATTTGTGACAAAGGTTTGTCCAAGGTCTGTAAGGTGCTGCTGACATTCCAGGTGTGACTGAAGAAGCCTAAAGGCAGTGTGGGCCCGCTACTGGATGAAGTGGGTGCCCTGGTCACTGAGGACAGAGAGAAGGCTGAGATATTGAATGCCACCTTTGCCTCGGTCTTTGCTTCTAAGGTCAGCTACCAGGAGTCCCAGGTCTCCAAGACCACAGAGAAAGTCTGGAGGGAGGAAGTTCTTTCCTCAGTTGAAGAGGCTTGGGTTAGAGACCAATTGAGCAGACTGGTCATCTACAAATCTATGGGCCCTGATGGGATACACCCACGAGTATGATGAGGGAGATGGCAGAGGTTATTGCTAGACCACTCTCCATCATTTTTGAAAGGTCCTGGAGAACAGGAGAGGTGCCTGGGGACTGGAGGAAGGCCAATGTTGTCCCAGACTTTAAAAAGGGCAAAAAAGAGGATCCGGGTAACTATAGGCCCGTCAGCCTCACCTCCATCCCTGGAAAGGTAATGTTATATTATACATTATATTATTATAGTATGTTTATATTCAATTACTTCTACAGAGGTGAGGAAAACCATGACACACACCCCTCATCTTTTGGTGGGTTTTCAATGGGAGACTGAATTCTTTCTTCAAAGTAATATATAGGAAGAAAGTAATTTGTCTCAGCTCTGAAATGAAAGCACACACAATTACCCCTCTAATCAATCATGTCCTTTGTCTTTGTCTGGTTTAGTATGGTTTGTGTTTTTGGGGTATTCTTTTAATTGTAAAGAACCCAGTCTCCTGTGTGCAGTCAAATATAGTTTATCAATGCACAAAAAAAAAAAAAGCTCTACTGGTATCAATCAGTGGCTTGTCTAAAGGGGCAGTGATGTTATTACTGGTCATTGACTAGTAACATTAACTTTCTCCAAAGTCTTCTACAAAAATAGTGTGATTTAGAAATACAAAAGTACAGTGGCAGATTCTTTTGAGATGGTAAATCAGAGTCAATTTGCTGGACACATAGCAGTTTGTTATCATGGAGAGATTTGGTCCACAGACCAGACCATCAGTAGACACCTTCCTGTCCTGCTCTGTGAAGAAAAGATGTTGTATGATCTTCACACGTCATCAATACTAAAGAACTCTGGTATATAAATTTTATATAAATATCTTTCTACTGCCATCAGTAGAATTACAACAGCAGAAAACATCTATAACACAGACAAATCAAGTCCCATATAGGGACATAAACTTTAAATGAAAATCAACCTCTCCATCTCCAAAAAGTTAACTGACTCATCTGTAAAAACATTATGTACCAAAAGTAATAATTTTAATGAAGGGAAGAATGTACTTCTACATTAGAACTGAAAACAAACAGTAGTGAAAGCAGTAAATTAAGATAATAAGGTTGAGCAAAAACATGAATCATCCAACCCAGCAGATAATATTTGAAATATACTGAGTGGGAACATGCTACAGAGACAAGATGAGACAAAGTAAACATGTCATATAGAACAGATGCAGCGAAACAAACACAATGGCAAAACTAATTACATGATATTCAAAGTCTAAGGAGGGGGGAAAAAATGATATATTGGCAAATTTCAAAACAGCTGCATCTGGTTTTGGACAACAAAATTTTCACTTGCAAAAATCCCTCCTGCAATCCCAGCCGCAGAGGAGGTGCAGGTACAGCCCACACCAGGAATCCATACAACGCCTCTCATGCACTGGCTGAGGGTGTCTGACCTGGCTCAGGGTTTGAACACAGGAATGAAACATTCACCTCTTTATAAATAATTTCCAGGTGCATCATCTTCTGTATATATATGTAAGTGTATATGTAAACATGACATTTCAGAGCCTCTGAAAAGTGAAAACCCACTCTGACAGTTACAGTGAGGTTTCTCTATGATTATGAAGCACAGACAAAGTAAAACTGTGGCTCAGCAGGGCGTAACCCAGTGCTTTTGGTGATCAGACAATGTCTGATGTAACATTAGATTTTTAACCTGAGGGGAATTTTTCACAAGGACAATCAGTGATTGGAATAAACTTGCCAGGGAAGTGGTGGAGTCCCCTGCACTGGACAAGTTTAAGATCGGGCTGGACGGGGAGATGGGTCGTCCTGTCTAGACCAGGATTTTGCCAAGAAATGCTGGACCAGAGGATACTTGAAGTCCCTTCTAACCTGGGATTCTATGATTCTGTGATTTAAATTCTCCTTTTGCTAATCCTGCTATGATGATTATGTACACTAAACTACTAATAACAAAGACACAGACCCTATAACTGGAAATAAAGAAGTCTGAGGTCTGACCCCTCCTACTTGAGAATGTGGAAAAAAAACCTCCCTCCTGAAACAAGTATGTTTTTATGAGAAACAATAAAGAGAGCGTTGTGATCAGCAGAAACGTTACAATAAACACACAGACAATTCCCATCGGGGATTAATGTTCCTCGGAAGGTAGAAATGTGGGGTTTTTTTCCTCTATTTTTTTTTTTCTGCTATTAGAATTCAGCCTCCCTCTCTTTTTCAGAAACCATAGAAAAATGGTTTTTGCTGAGCTTCACGCTCACCATGGCAGAAGTTCAGCTAATAAAAGCAGAGAATAAGTCTTGTAGTAAAAACACAGCAAAAGGCAACTGTGGATAGTTCAAAGTAGGAGGGGGAAGGAAACAGCCTGGGCCAAACATAGAGAGTTCAAAGAGAGACTCTGACCTCTAACCAGAATGTATTTTAAATACCAGTTAGGGGTGAAGCTAAAGCCATTCACACAGCTGGAGAAAAAGCCTCATATGAGCTTGCTCATGCTCTCTACAGACACGTACTCATACACATATACAGACCTATTTGAACAATGTGACCAAGATTTTGTTATTATCCAAAGCTGTCTTCAGCAAAACAGTGTCAAAAAAAAAAAACAAACCACAAAACTGCAGGCCTGTCAGACACACATCTATAGAGCCAGAGTCAGTCCACCAAACTTCAATGTTTTTAAAGACTTTGCTGAAATAAGGTGGAAGAAGGCATTCGAGAAGCTTTGAGAATTATTCTGACACTTTTAAGCATTGTACTTATAAGTGACTGGATGCATCAGAAAAATCAGTTCCCTATTCACGCATAATATTATAGGTGGTCTGGGAAAACATAAATAAAACTAATTAAATGCCATAGCTAATTTATTTAGTCACTTTTTGCAAGTGAAATGAAAGAACACATTTAGTGTATAAACTTGTACATGAAAAGTCGTCTCTCTGTAATAAAACTTTTTTTTTCTAAACTCCTGAGCCGGACCCAGCTGCTTTTTATACATATATAACAAACTCCGTGCCAAATCAACTGCTTATATATTTTTCTAAACAAGCCCCACTTTACTTTTTCCAATCAGTCCAGACAGATGGCAAGTAAAGAAAACACTTTAGTGTCAATCTGGTGGAGACCGTCACTGCAGTGCTTTTGCCAAGAAAAAACAGACTAAACATGAATGAGGCCAAATAGAGAAGCTTGTTTTACAGGCTGGAGGTACTAGATTTCTCTGGGCTTACAGCAGTTCAATAGTAGCTTTAAAGTGCCTGCAAATAAATGCTTCTCTCCTTCCCTGCAGCATGTAGTAACCATATTCTAATTGGGGTAGCAATGGGTTCAGTCTATGCTAGCAAGAGGGGGTACTACATTTCTAAAAACATTGACAAGGAATTTTTTTTTTTTTCTTTTTCTTTTTTTTTTTTTTTATTTTCTCTTCATGTAAACAAAAGTTTTGGCATTTGCTACAACATTACTAAATATGTTGTTCCCATGGAAAGCTCTCACTGTTCAGTTTTCGAACCTTATCTGAATTAATACCACATTGGGACACGTATCAACTCCAGACTAACCTCTCTTGTACCAGCTTTTGTGAAAGCACATAATAATGCAAAGGAAAGGAGATTAGGGAAGATTCAAAATAAAAATTCCATTTGACAAGGAGCTGGATTTTGCCTACAGAACATTATTCAGGTTTGCATTATCCAGTATACCTTGTGCCTCACGTGCAATAACTTCCAAGCATAGCAGGCTAAGACCTGACCACATACAGTAAACACTGAAGCAAAATTAGTCTGAGTGTATCATACAGATCTGTTTAATTCCCCCAGGAGGTTTCAGACAGGTTCCTTATATATTTGGCATCCAGGCTCCAGCAGCAGCAGAAGGATCAGAAACAGAGAGCTTGGGTTAGAGACCAGTTGAGCAAACTGGACATCCACAAGTCTATGGGCCCTGATGGGATACACCCACGAGTTATGAGGAAGATGGCAGAGGTTATTGCCAGGAAACTTTCCATAATTTTTGAAAGGTTCTGGAGAACAGAAGAAGTGTCTGAGGACTACAGGAAGGCCAGTGTTGTCCCAGT